>JAGHMJ010000032.1:2773351-3030851 GCA_018749465.1 Paracanthobrama guichenoti | reverse complement strand
TGTACAGTGTAATGTACATTGTAAGTACATATTAGTTAAATACACTGCTTTGTCCTACAGTTGCACTCCCTTGGACCTTTCTTTCTCATCAGAGGAGGAATGCAGGTTGCATTGCCTTTACCCAGTATATGCTTTATACTATTACACAAACTGAAATAAGACGCAGTTTAGACATGAAGCCCGCTTCATTCCATTGGATGGTGGAAATGACTGGTGTGGGATCTCAGGTTTTTGATCCCCCAGTGGCCCTGAGCTCATTTCATCAGAGGAATGACAACCCCGTGGGATTTAGTCATGGGTGTCTGATGTATTTGTGACTCAGCCAGCTGGTTTATGCCACACACATTCTGCAGATATTGACTGGATGTCACCGCGCTTCCTTTGGCTCGCACAGTCCTTGGAAGTCAGTTGCTTAGAAGTAATATCTCATCTTTTCAGATGTCAGCTGGTTCATTGTGAGGCATCTCAACAGACTTTCTTTCCTGCATTTTGCATGGGGACGGGCATGCTTTAGAGTGCATTACAGTGGCAGGTGTGGTGTCATTGTTGTCTTCATGGTCATGTCTGAACGTTAAAATCACACATTTGTATAAATGCCACATTCGACTGCTCCAGACAAGTCTACTCATCCGCCATTTTGTAACGGTCAACATTTCAGATGCTGTCGTCACTCACAATAAAAAAATATACATGACTTTTCCAAGATGCCACAACATTGCACAGCCTCTGGTTGTAAAAAAAATGCCAAGGTTTAAATTCCAGAAGAAATGGAATAACCAAAATGCTGCATGAACTCAACCAGCACGTTCAGCACCCAAGTCCCACCCCCAAAAGTTCCTGAACTTTGAAAAAGTACTACCTCGCGAGCAGGGACTTTTTGAGAGGGAAATTTTTACCCGGAACTTCATTTAGACCCTGGTCCCTGAAAAACAAGTACCACCCCAAAGTCCCTAGTTCATGGGGAAAGTTCCTGAAGTGGAAACGTGGCTTATGTATACAGGTGCTGGTCATATAATTAGAATATCATCAAAAAGTTGATTCATTTCACTAATTCCATTCAAAAAGTGAAACTTGTATATTACATTCATTCATTACACACAGACTGATATATTTCAAATGTTTATTTCTTTTAATTTTGATGATTATAACTGACAACTAAGGAAAATCCCAAATTCAGTATCTCAGAAAATTAGAATATTGTGAAAAGGTTCAATATTGAAGACACCTGGTGCCACACTCTGATCAGCTAATGAACTCAAAACACCTGCAAAGGCCTTTAAATGGTCTCTCAGTCTAGTTCTGTAGGCTACACAATCATGGGGAAGACTACTGACTGGACAGTTGTCCAAAAGATGACCATTGACACCTTGCACAAGGAGGGCAAGACACAAAAGGTCATTGCAAAAGAGGCTGGCTGTTCACAGAGCTCTGTGTCCAAGCACATTAATAGAGAGGAGAAGGGAAGGAAAAGATGTGGTAGAAAAAAAGTGTACAAGCAATAGGGATAACCGCACCCTGGAGAGGATTGTGAAACAAAACCCATTCAAAAATGTGGGGGAGATTCACAAAGAGTGGACTGCAGCTGGAGTCAGTGCTTCAAGAACCACTACGCACAGACGTATGCAAGACATGGGTTTCAGCTTTCGCATTCCTTGTGTCAAACCACTCTTGAACAACAGACAGCGTCAGAAGCGTCTCGCCTGGGCTAAAGACAAAAAGGACTGGACTGCTACTGAGTGCTTCAAAGTTATGTTCTCTGATGAAAGTAAATTTTACATTTCCTTTGGAAATCAGGATCCCAGAGTCTGGAGGAAGAGAGGAGAGGCACACAATCCACGTTGCTTTAGGTCCAGTGTAAAGTTTCCACAGTCAGTGATGGTTTGGGGTGCCATGTCATCTGCTGGTGTTGGTCCACTGTGTCCAAGGTCAACGCAGCCATATACCAGGAAGTTTTAGAGCACTTCATGCTTCCTGCTGCTGACCAACTTTATGGAGATGCAGATTTCATTTTTCAACAGGACTTGGCACCTGCAATGTGATACGCCAGACCCAACAATGCAGAAGAGCTGAAGGCCATTATCAGAGCAACCTGGGCTCTCATAACACCTGAGCAGTGCCACAGACTGATCGACGCCATGCCACGCCGCATTGCTGCAGTAATTCAGGCAAAAGGAGCCCCAACTAAGTATTGAGTGCTGTACATGCTCATACTTTTCATGTTCATACTTTTCAGTTGGCCAAGATTTCTAAAAATCCTTTCTTTGTATTGGTCTTAAGTAATATTCTAATTTTCTGAGATACTGAATTTGGGATTTTCCTTAGTTGTGAGTTATAATCATCAAAATTAAAAGAAATAAACATCTGAAATATATCAGTCTGTGTGTAATGAATGAATATAATATACAAGTTTCACTTTTTGAATGGAATTAGTGAAATAAATCAACTTTTTGATGATATTCTAATTATATGACCAGCACCTGTATACACTGATGAACCAAAACATTAAGCGAATGTCTTTTTTTTTTTCATCTCCTAACAAGGCCATAAATTGATATGGGCCAAATTGTTATGGCAAGGAAACTGGATCAGAGTATATCTGGTTTGTGAGAGATATCAAGGTTTGGGTGTTGCTCCCGGTCAGGAGTGGTGAGAACTTACCAACAGTTGGTCTGAGGAGGGAAAAACTACAAACTGGGTGTTGGGCAGCCAAGGCTCATCAACGCAACTGGTCCGAACTAACAGAAGTTCTACTGTGGCACAAGTTACACATTTTTTTTTTTTTTTTTTTATGATGTTATGGGAGGAATGTTTAACAACA
Source organism: Paracanthobrama guichenoti (assembly GCA_018749465.1). Taxonomy (NCBI): domain Eukaryota; kingdom Metazoa; phylum Chordata; class Actinopteri; order Cypriniformes; family Gobionidae; genus Paracanthobrama; species Paracanthobrama guichenoti. The sequence continues at coordinate 3,028,033 of JAGHMJ010000032.1, read as the reverse complement.
CCCTATGCCTCACACTGCGTATGGGGCTGTGTAGCCAATCTGTGATGACCCCTGTTCACCTTAAAAAGCGACGCCGGAACATGGACCTTGGAACAGTGAAAGAAGGTTGCCTGGTTTGAGTCCCGTTCTCTTTTACATCATGTGGATAGCCATGTACGTGTGCGCTGTTTATATGGGTGAGTAATGGCACCAGGATGCACTGTAGGGCGATGACAGACCGGTGGAAGGAGTGTGATGCTCTGGGAAATGTTCTACTGGGAAATCCTTGGTCTGGCCATTCACGTAAACTTGACACTTGCTGCCTACCTAAACCTTGTTGCTGAACAGGTACAGTCCTTCATGAGAATGGTCCTCCTGGTGGAAGTGGCCTCTTTCATCAGGATAATGCACCCTGCCACACTGCACACATTGTTCAGGAATGGTTTGAGGAACATAATGAAGAGTTCAAGGTGTTGCCCTGGCCTCCACATTCCCCAGATCTCAATTCAATTGAGCATCTGTGGGATGTGCTGCACCAACAAGTTTGACGGCTCCTTGCAATTTACAGGACTTGAAGTATCTGCTGCTAATTTCTTGGTGCCAGACAGGACACCCTCAGGGGTCTTGAGTCTATGCCTCGGTGGGTCAGTGCTGTTTTGGCAGCACATGGAGGACTAACAGCATATTAGGTCATAATGTTTTGGCTCATCTGTGTATATATATCTATGGTTCAAACCTGCAGCCTCAGAGTTATCAGGTCAGAGCTTTAGCCATTAGTCTACAATTAAAGTCTTTATTTTAAAGTATATGGGAAACCATTTAGAGCTTAAACATCCAGAGTTATTTTCACACTAGAAATAAATAATGAGGCTATTATGACAGATCTATGTGAGTGAGACAAAGTGTGAAGTGCTTCACACAGAATTTGATTAGATAGCTGTACACTGGGAACAGACCTTGACACAGATTTACTACAAGATCACTACAAATATGATAATGGTAATTATTGATAAATGATAATTATTTTTGCAATTAACTTATTTATCTACTCTTTTTAATATTCCCTAATATTCCCTTCAGTTGATCAGTTCTATCTTCATCAGTTCATCATGAATACAGTTCGAATTCATAAATCATGATAACATTATCCATACTTTCTATTATAAAGATATCAAACCAAAATTGAAAATTGTGTCAAATTGTGTTGTTCATATGGAAGAATGAAACCTAATGAAAGTGAAAAAGGACAGGGGTCATAATGTAATTATTAGAGGGGTTGGTTTTTGATGAAATTTAAAAAGATTTTTTGGATTTTTTTCACAACCCAAATAATGAGGCACACACCTTAGTGAGCCAAGATGCTGGGCTGTCAGCCCACTGACCTGGAGTACCATTTGCATTTCAAGGAAGATGCATCTTAAGTGACAGATACAGTACAGTAACTGACAGACTTGCTCAGACTAGCAGCACTCAATCTCTCAAACACTGCCAAGCTATTGAGTTAGAGCACTGGTGCTTTTTATTCTGTGAATGACTTAAACTATAACCACATAATAGAAGGACATGTTAGCCAATTATTAGTCCTGGGAACTTATTGACTGTAGAGATGTTTAATTCCTAAGGAAGACACCTCTTAGAATGACAACCAATGTACTGTAACTGATGACCTGCTTTGCTCCATTACACAACCATAACAATGTTCACCACTTAAATGTTGTGTGCAAATCAAAAAATCAATAGTGGACTTAATGAAGTCTCTGTCAGGAGCTCAGAGAAATATATTGAGGATATTTGGACTCACAGTCCAACCTGAATGAATGCAAATTCATCCCTAAACACATCTACACACTAGACATGTCTATAGTGCCCATGATTTTACTATATCAGCTCTTTGGTTGACATAAGCTGTCATACTGTAAAATCCTCACAAAAAATTATCTGCAAAGGAAATCTGTAATGTGCATGTCATCTCAAATACTGTACAGAAACTGCCAAATACACTATATTACCAAACGTTTTGGAACGCCTGCCTTTACATGCACATGAACTTTAATGACATCCCATTCTTAATCTGTAGGGTTTAATATGGAGTTGGCCCACCCTTTGCAGCTATAACAGCTTTAACTCTTCTGGGAAGGCTTTCCACAAGGTTTAGTGTGTTTATGGGAATTTTTGACCATTCTTCTAGAAGCACATCTGTGAGGTCAGGCACTGATTTTGGACGAGAAGGCCTGGCTCGCAGTCTCCGTTCTAATTCATCCCAAAGGTGTTCCATCGGGTTGAGGTCAGGACTCTGTGCAGACCAGCCAAGATCCTCCACACCAGACTCGCTCATCCATGTCTTTATGGGCCGACGCTTTGTGCACTGGTGCGCAGTCACGTTGGAACAAGAAGAGGTCATCCACAAACTGTTCCCAGAAAGCGGGAGCATGAAATTGTATAAAATGTATTGGTATGCTGAAAGCATTAAGACATGAAGAATTCCTTTCACTGGAACTAAGGAGCCAAGCCCAATCCCTGAAAAACAACCCCCACACCATAATCCCCCCTCCACCAAACTTTCCACTTGGCACAATGCAGTCAGGCAAGTACCGTTCTCCTGGCAACCACCAAACCCAGACTCGTCCATCGGATTGCCAGACAGAGAAGTGTGATTCGTCACTCCAGAGAACACATCTCCACTGCTCTAGAGTCCAGTGGCGGCGTGCTTTACACCACTGCAGCCGACGCTTTGCATTGCACTTGGTGATGTAAGGCTTGGATGGTCGGCCATGGAAACCCATTCTATGGGTCTCTACACACTGTTATTGAGCTAATCTGAAGGCGACATGAAGTTTGGAGGTCTGTACCTATTGACTCTGCAGAAAGTTGGCGACGTAAAATGGTAGGCCATTTTACATGGCCTACCACTTCGTGGCTGAGTTGCTGTTGTTCCCAATTGCTTCCACTTTGTTATAATAACACTAACAGTTGCCCATGGAATATTTAGTAGTGAAGAAATTTCATGAATGGAAAGGTGGCAACCTATCATAGCACCACGCTTGAATTCACTGAGCTCCTGAGAGCGACCCATTCTTTCACAAATGTTTGTAGAAGCGTCTGCATGCCTAGGTGCTTGATTCTATACACCTGTGGCCATGGAAGTGATTGGAACACCTGAATTCAATGATTTGGAGAGTATTCAATTAAGTATTGAATTAATACTTAATGAATGAACATCTAACCTAGAAGTCTCCCATGTCAAGTCTCTCATGATCACAGAGGCTTAATTTATTTAATCAAAAATACAGTAAAAACAGTAATATTGTAAATTACTCCTGTGATGGTAAAGCTGAATTTTCAGCATCATACTCCAGTTTTCAGTGTCACATGATCCTTCAGAAATCCTTTTAATATGCTGATCTGATGCTCAAGATTTATTTATTTTTGTTATCGATGAAAATGGTTGTACTGCTTAATATATTTGTAGAAACCGGATGCTTTTTTTTTTTTTTTTTTTTCAGGATTCTTTGATAAATAGAAAGTTTAATATATATATATAGAAATTGATTTATTTATTTTAAATTGTAGCTTTTGAAACATTATAAATGTCATTGTCATTAATTGCATTGGTTTAATCAAAAATCCTTGCTGAATCAAACTGAATCAAACTGACCCCAAACTTTTAATATATTTTACAATAATACAATAACAAAATGCCATGCGTGTGTTATACAGTGTGTTTGTTATGAATATATTCTCAATCAGTGTTTGGTGTAAAATTTCTGTAATTTAATTACAGATATTTCTGATGTAATTGCATTAAAAACTGTATAGAACAATTCTAAATAAAACAATAGTGGATTTTTAACATCTAATGTTAAAATGTTTTCAATGTAACCTCCTTTAAATACTTTAGTGAGTTCAAGATTAATTTATGCAATTCTATATTACTTATCTGAAAGAATTAAAGAGCAGTTTCATATTGTTTCATTATTTGCAAATATTCTACATTTTCATTTGATGTAGACTATAAAAATGATCCAAGTGAATTTAAAAAGCGAGAATCATAACGAGATCTTTTCATATATCACCTAAGTTATATATACCACCTCAGTGTATCCTTTCAGATGCAGGAACTGAGTGTTAATTAAAAGAGGTTGAAAAGGAGATAGTTGTTGAATGTGGATGCTTATAACGAGTGAACTCCATTAAAATGTAAAATATTCAGATCTGTATCAGAAATATGCTCGCATTCATTCTCTTCCTCGTGTCAAGATTCCAGATCATAGAACTGTTCACCATTAACAGGCAGTTATGTGAGCTTGCCGTTGTTGGATGGATGGAGCTAGTGATGCAGCATAATGACCTGGACAGCTCTGAGGTTTCTGGCGAGCGGCTGTCTCGTCAATCTCATCTCACCACTGCGAGGGCTAATTTTAACCCAGTGCTAATTTGCCTCAACTCTCTGACAAACACTGATTTCTAACACACCCTAATTAAACAATAACATGGGTGACTACACACCACACGTGCAGCTGTCATGTCTATTGTGTAGTTTTGTAAAGTATCTAGCTTTAGTTGAAGTCCAGCAATTAACCTGACACACAATAAAAGAGCTCTAATGCCTCCCAGTCATATTTATTCACTTTAATGAGCAACCTTGCAGTGGCAATAAAAAATTTAAAAAAAAAAAAGAATCTTACTGTTCCTGGTAGTAGATAAAAATGTATAGAATGTATGGACCCACTTTATATTAGGTGGCCTTAACTACCATGTACTAAGATTTAAATTAATAATTTGATACAATGCACTTACATACATGTTTTACATTATTACCTGCATGTAATTACATCTGTAAGTAATTTCTGTATAGTTACATTTATACATTATACATTACACTTCCCTTACACCTAACCCTACCCTTAAACTTACCCATACCACCACACCTGTCCCTAACTTTACCCATATCCCACCTCAATATCAGCAAAAGTGCACTGAAAAAAAAAAATGTGTTGGATTTACATGATTTCATTGTGTACATCGGTCCCACATGAATCAATTAAGTCAAACAAACATAATTTGTTCATGTAACTTCCATATCATGAGATTTTAAGTGACCCAAATAAGTAGCCTCAAAGTGAATATTATATGGCTCCTGACATGATTCAGGCATTCAAATGTATATGTTCATTCATGCACTTCAATTTCATTTTAATGTTACACAACTGAATTATAGTACTGCACTAGCTAGTTGACGAACTCTTAGCTAGCAAAAGCACACATTAGCATCTTAAATGCTAAGCATTAAAAGCTTCTTCAACAAAGCCATATGACATTAGCTGTATCAGTCCACACCCTAAGCAAATGCTCCACTCTTCTCCACAATGGCAACCCACTGTAATTGAAATTATTCTAATAATTCCAACATAATTGAATATTAAACATTATTAAACACAATCAAGTCTCCCCTTTTCTCATCTTGCTCAAAAATACATAAAACATATAAAATAACATTTACTCTCTCTTGATTTAGCCATATGCAAAGCATGGTGGGAACTAACAAGCCCCGCCCAGTTTCAGTTAATGCAACACAAAACATGCATGTAATCTCAATATAAACGGATTAAGTAAACTTCAATTTGACTTATATTTAAATGGAATGAACACAATCAAATTATGTTAGGACAAAATGTATAGCAATTGTGCTGCTTTAGCTCATTTTAATTAAACAATTAGAATTTTTTTCAGTGTTTTGCAATACAATATAAACACAATAAGTGCATCAACCAAGTACAATATATCATGATTTCCACAAAAATATTAAGCAGTACAACTGACATGTGCACCATCTTGAGCACCAAAATTAGCATATTAGAATGATTTCTGAAGAATGTAAATTGAGTCAATTCAGTTTTGTCATCACAGGAATACATTACATTTTAAAACATATTAAAATAGAAAAGTTATTCCAAATTGTAATATTTCACAGTTTTTACTGCACTTTTGATGTCAGTGTGCACCCAGTCCCACTGTGATAACATTGAATTTGCCTGATTTTATTTACAGTTGTGGGCCTATATAAGCATAAGCAGCTACATAATAAAGCATTGAAAGGAAGGTGATAGTGGTGCAACAGAGTGAAACGAAGAAGAGAACCAAATAGCTGTAATAACATAGATTGGAAAAGCAAAAATGTGTAGGCCTACTTTTGTCTGTTTACCACGTTCATCCATGCTATATTGCTATATGGTGTTTTCACATACTACAGTTATAGCATTTGCACTCGTGAAATTATTACATGTTTCAGATAAGTCTAGATGACCACCAATAACATTTTATGTATTTTTTTTATAGTTCTTAAAGCTACACAACCGTACTAATATTCAGCTACAATATTTGAATGTTAAGTAGCGGATTAATAAGGATAATATTATGTTTATACAAAATGTAATCAACTTGTGCTGTATTGCATGTCACCGTGTATTTTCATGTAACTTTATTTTTTCTTAATCCAGAAGATGGCAGTATATGTATGGTACACAATTTGTTGACCAACTAATCCTCTATGCCTGTGAAGCCCTGACAAAGCTGGCAGGATTATTATTAAGATTGTGTAATGCATAGCACTCGATTGATAGTTTGACTGCATGTTTCATATGAATATGATGTAAATATAATTCATATGCACTGTAAAAAAATATTTAAAAAGTAAGTTACCTGGTTGCCTTAAAATTTTGAGTTCATTGAAATTAAAAATTTGAGTTAATACAATGAACATTTTTGGAAATTTATACATTTATTCAAATAGTATTAAAAGATTTTGTAAGCATATTGCGTAATTGTGTTTTATTTGTTATAATGCAGTGAAACATGCCAAATTGTGCTATTTTCATGATTTAATCACAACATTTTTATGTGGTTCAGACACAATAATATTTTGAGTTTCTATTTATTAAACCCATTTCATTCATTGTATTAACTCAAATTTTTAATTTCAATGAACTCAACATTTTAAGGCAACCAGGTTACTTACTTTTTAAAGTTAAACCAACAATATTGTTTTTACAGTGTGGATAATACATATATAATGACATAATGTATGGTGCTGGCAGCTTAGTTCAAAAAGATTTGGGCTGGTAGCACACAAAAATGATAGGTTTGATGAGGGTGATGCATGAACAGGAGTTACTGTGATCAAGGATTATGGTCATGTGATACCCTGGGGCACAAGCCATTTTTAAAATGTATTGTTTATTAGGTTTTAGTATTACTTGCACACATTTTGCCATTCATCTGTATATTGATTTACATTTGCATAAGTTTTATTGCTAGCTAAGGCCCCTGGAACACTGGCCCACTTCAGGTAAAGTGTTAAATAGCAATTAGTAAAAATACATTCTAGACTAGATGACCATAAAAAAGTGTAGTGAGACCTAACAAGGATTTTACACATTGCTATGAAAATGTGTATAAAAAGGCAATATGTATACATATTACTGTAAAACATTGTGTTAACATCTTTTAGTAGTGAAAAGTGTGAATTAGCTCATTATTAATTACATTATTTCACTGTAAAATGTTACAGTAAACGTCCATTCTCAGAATCCTCTATTAAATCAGCATTTTGTTATAGGCTGTTATTATGTTATATACACAGTTGAGTGTTTTGTGGTACATTTTAGTTTGATTAATGTTTACTGTTTTATTTTTTGCCACCTGTGTCATCATCAGTTTTACAGTAGCAGATTTGATCAGCTCGAATAGGCTGTACTGGCAGATTAACATTACCTGATTTAATGGTGACATGTTTAACAGAAAGTAGCCTCATAGCTATTGTTGCTGTTAAGATGTTGGTAATGGAAGGAAAAAATAATTCATTTAATAGTAATAAAGTCGACAAGGCAGGAGGGTGAGCGGCGAAATGAATAGCAGCTACATGGATCAGGAAACGGCAAACGCACGAACAAACGTCAGAAAGCATGTATACCATTTGGACTAGCGGCCTTTAATTTATAATGAAGTTCACGTTGCTCTGCTGCGAACGTTCTCAGCGCGAGAGTGCTTCTCATACAAATGAGATCCGGAGCGCGCTCGCTCACTCACTCACGCGCTCTTTGACGTAGTCAGCCAGCTGGGCTCCGGCGTTCCAGCGCAGTACGTATGGCGCAGCGTGCCCGACCATCCTTCACATTCCATCCAGTCTAAATTACGGTTTATCCTGAAAATAGGCAACCTGACACAACTGTTTATCTCATTGTTTCTCTCTCTCTCTTTTTTTTTTCCCCAAGCCGGGACCAGAGACTTCCGAGAAGTATAGCTGGCCCACACATGAAATAGCGGATTCATCTTTTTATCCGCTGGAGAAGAAGAATCACAGTGTTACTATAGTAGCGCTCCCTTCATCATCAAGGAGCAGCTTTTTTTTTTTTTCCGGCGTGCCTCTCTGCCTCACCGGCATCCTGTAACCACGAAGGGATGAGAGCGGCGGTCTCGTCGATTATTGGTTATTTCTTGCTTTAAATTCCGCAGTATTATCTTTTGGGAACGTCGAAGAGGTGGATGCCAGCGCGCGTAACCGATTAATAGCGCGCGTGTTTCCCATGGCGCTGTCATTTACTTTCGCCAGTCGCGTCGGTGCTTAATGCCGGCGAAGGTGTGAGGAGGAGACCCGCTCTGAAGCTTTGATGCTTGTCCTCCTTATTTGTCACAGCTTTATATCTCCGCCTAGACCAATTTGGTGAAAACATCTGCATCGAATTGGCAAGGAATGACTAGCGAGACATCTCTGACTGACACTACTTCAGCCGTTTCTTGATGATACGGTCACGCAAGGTGGGAGATTTGGACTGCACGTACTGCCTTCAACTGTTCGCCGCCTGAGGAGCTGGATATGTTCAGACTAACGTGAAGATGGATATTATTTTTGCTCTCCTGTGGTTATTGGCCGCACTATTTGACGGCGTTTTTTGCCAGGGAATATACGGTAAGACAAACAGACGTAGCAGCTACGTACAATAGCCCTCACAGAACTGTCGTGACCTTGCGAGGTAGATGGTAGATGTGGATGTTCATTCTCAATGATATACAGTGTGATGTAGCCTAGGCCCTATAGCTCACATGTCAGTTGACAGTTGCTGCGTTACAGGTGCACTGTGGCCCCAGTCTGCCTCGTTTTGGGCTACTGTGCCATGCACGATATTGATAGGATGTGTTGAAATATCTTTATCACTAGGAGATGCATTGGTTCCATCACTGTGGTCAGCTGTGGTAAACATTGCTGCAAAGTATGTAGGTGTATGGGCAGACCGTGGCCAGTTGCCACATGGGGAAGTTGTCACAGGGGCTACACTGTGAGCAATTTGGTGACTTAGTTCTATAATTCATTCAGTCAGATCTACATGTCGTTAAATTATATAATGTTGATATACCTATGTAGTTGAGCTATTAAAATCTGCAAGTTACTGAACTGGCTTATGCAATTATTAGATACACGTGGTGCAGTGGAAAGACTTAAAGATAATCAAAAGTGGCCTTTCCAGCGACTTTGGTTATTAAAAACAGCACAGTTTACCCAATACAGAACACTTTCGGAATAGCACATCACACACAAACATTCACTGAATAATATAAAATGCAGCGTAAAACATAAGTGGAAACTTCTTAAATAAACCTGTACAAATGTGATGGTTCCCAATCTCTTTTCCAAGAATTATAAGGCGATTCATTTCTTTAAACATCATTTCATCTTAAGATATTGTTATGCTCATACTACTCATACTTTCTATTTATAAGCAACATAATTTTAATAATAATTGATTGTAAAAGTATACATATTACCTTGTTTATATATATATATTTGCTCTGTGAATTATAAGATAATTCATGCTGTTTACTTTATTTTAACATCCCATTTTTAATAATACTTTATAGAAATATTACATGGATTTATAATATCATACTATAATTGATCATATTGACATAATATTATTTTACTGTATACGTTAAGACAAGTTACATTTAACTAACAGGTTTTTAACAGATTTAACAGGTTTCTAGTGCAGAATTTTCACATTTATTTTACATCTTAGTGACTGTAACTAAGGTTTTAGTGTAAAAAAATATATATATGTGCTTTCTCTAGCATGAAATATCTCTTAAAACAGAATATTTGAGGAATTTTGTCCTCCAAGCTGAATATCTATGTTGAATAGCTATTTTGTAGGATATACTTTAATGTATACCGAAATTGACAGTCAGATATACATTCGAAATTTTCCCCAATGTAATTTCTTTTATTCACATAATATATTCATGCTTGAGGACTAAGTGACAGTGCCATTTCATATGTATTTACTTTGCTTTAAGTGGCAATCAAGGAAATCATTGTAATTTATATCATTGTTTGTAAAGAGAAGCCATGAAAGCACATTTGTTGTGATGTGTGATTTGCAGTAACGTTACATATGATGTGAGGTTGTTAAATTCCCTTTGACAGAATTTTATGTGGGTTTAGCTGCTCATGTCAACCGTTCATTCTGTCATAGAAACCTACATAGAAACAGTTCAGCATCCTTCTGCCTGCAGAATATTACAAAGGGGTTGGTCATAATGGGATGAAGGCTATACCTATAAAGCATCAGCTGGGAGACCTATTTTAGCTGACGTCACAAGGATTACAAGGACAGATTTACTGTTACTTAATAAAAGACTGTTTGGATTGGTAAAATAGAAGTCAAGCACAGTGGGCAGAGTAGCCCATTACTTTTAAGAATATAAAATGTACATTTATCCATTTATTTATATTGTGGACTCCATGATGATCATAGTAGGCAGTTGGTGATAACCTCAGGCTATACCTTTCACTTTGCTTATCATGTATGTGTTATATTAATTATGGCACAAAGCCATTTGTCAGTGTTACTCACTGGATGTGATAATCTGGGATCTGTGATATTTCCACTAGCTGACATTCAGTGGTCAAATGGTGCGATTATGTTCATGTTTCACAGTGTGTTGGCTTGCTTTCAATTTGTAAGTGGCATATGAACAAACAATTGATTCCTGTGTAATGACCTGTGCAAACGTGGAACTGTTGTGGGTTGTACTTCACTTCTAGGAGCTGGATGCTGGTCCATGCCCTCTTAGTTTAACTCCATGCATGCTCCATGGTGAATCATGATGGGTTTTTGAACATTGAATTGATAAATACTAAGTTAGCCTGCATGGATCCTGCACTTGCAGAATCTCTACAGATTTCGACAGAATTCAAACAACCATCATTCTACATCATGATCATTACAGTTTTTGGATTATACAACACTGAAAGAATCTGCTCCCTGTCAGTTCAAGAGTTGGTATTTGAATTGAAAGTTAAATTGGAGTTACAGAAATGCTGCGTCCCAATTCGCCTACTTATTCTATGCCCTAAAAGTATGTACTGTTTTTGTGAAAAAGTACTTTTGAGTGTGTAGGAATAGTAGGCAAGCTCATCATAATTGCGTCTTTAACAGACAGCTCTGTCGCTTAGTTGCATGCATCCTGTCACCATTTAAACTGCCCTGTCAATCATCTTGTCACAGTTAAAATCCTCCACATTCAATTTAATTTAATTTCCTACCATTTCGGAGAGAAATGTAGTAGCACGTTGATCTGCCAGTCATGGGTCTTTCATGCAGAGACACTCCTCATGTGTTTGCAATTTGCATAATGATGCATTTAAAAGTTAATGGCCAAACGTATTCCAAAAGTTCACAATGCTGTTGCAGATTAAATATAATGCGGATAACATTGAATAAATGTCTTTTCGTTAGGTTTTGATACTGATTATTAATCACTCAAAACCCTTCATCTAAACCTCTCTACTTGACTTATACTTCCATCATGTTTGTAGTTGTTTTTTTTAACACTTTTTTAACACAGTTTGTAGTTCTAATCGAACCCTCATACAACGCGCAATGGGTTGTGGGCAATATTAGCTGTTAGAGTGTGCACAGATTTGCACTTCGGATCTAACCGGAAAAAATAGACCATCTGGGTATCTTTGGAATACTCATTTCAACATTCTATGATTTGGGATGCACGGATTGTATGCGAATTGGGACGCAGAAGAAGAGAAATTTAATACGAGTAAATAAAACATTCTGGAAAATGAGATGGTCCTTAAAAGTGAATGAAAAGTCTATCTATTGTTGTAGAATTTTCTTTGTCAAGCAGGTATTCAAATGTTGTCTCGACAATTGAAATTGTTAGAATTTGACAATTGAAATTCAGAAATTAAATTTGAATTTAAAATGCATTCTTGGTTCAGTTCTGAATGGCGCACAACCCTGAGGCTTGCAGCTAGCAATTAACCCATTCTATAGAATTCTGTAAATATTCCCCCACTATCAATGCTGGTAAGGTGGATAGAGGTGCCTTGATTTCATGGAATTTTATCTGCCTATATCATTTCCAGTGAGTCTGTGATGCATTTTACGATGTTAACATTACTTTGTAAGGTGGTAGTTGTCGTTCAAGTTGAGCATGGGGTCATATACCTTTTCATTGGGGAACAACAGTTAGCGCTTTTGCATTTTGTCTTTTCTAACACAACTAATTTTTCTACCTTTTATTAATTATTTGAAATATTAATTATGTAAATTTAACCAGGATTTTCAAAAAAGTTAATGGACCTTCTTTGCACACTGTCCCACAAGTCCAGTTTACACCTGTGTTTTAGTCGATCGGATCACAAGTAGATTAGGGAGACACATACCCGTTTACTCTTTTGTCCACTGATTTCTTCAAGGGGCGGGTAAATATATGTTTTTGTTTTTTGTTTTTTTATCTAATGGACAAACTAAGCTTGCATAATTTATGAATGCAGCTTTCGTTTCTGCTCTGATATCCACAAGGCCACGCCAAACACTGTGAGTGTGTGTTAGAAATCAGTAAAGGTGCGAGAACATTGTGCTTGGTACACTTTTCATCTTCCAACCAAACTTGGGGCTTCAGCCGTCAAAGTTTAAATCCCGTCTGTCTAGGGCACTTCCCATAATGTTTAATGTTAAGTCAGTAAGTGGAGGGATACTGTCTTTTGCAGCTGTTCGAACGAATTCGACCACATAAGCGTTTACACTATGAAAGCAATTCAGTCAAATGCGTTTTCGACTACCACTGGAAGTGGTTGAAAGTGGACAAGCTCAAAGTGTTTTAGACCCTGTTTACACCTGTATTTTAGTGTCGTCCACTTGTGACCAAAACCATCTTAATACCAGGTGTAAACATGGCTTAGTGGCAACATGTTTTTCCTGTTCTTTTCAACTTCAAATATGCTTAACTCATATGACTCTCCTATTCAATTTGCTCTTGGTGTTCCCATGACAACTTTTTTTCTTTTTTTTCCCGTTATCAAATATATGCTAAACATTACATAAACATTACATTTGAAGAGTGTAGAGTTTTAGGTTAGCTTAACACTACTTACATAGATTTTATAATCAAATAGACCAAATATTAAGAAGGCCTCTGTTACGTATTGGTGAACAGAGATACAATATTAAAAATACCTGACCTCGTATTCCTTTTCTAAATCAATAAGAATTACACCTCAATCAACTTTGATGAAGATGCTAACTGGAAAGACTAATAAATGTTTTATTGTACAGCGAGACTAATGCACTATATTACAGCATCCCAACAGGCCACTTAGGCCGAAATGAAAAAGAGGGCTCCGATAGTAAGACATCTAAGAGGTCGATAAGCTTTTAGTTCATGTAATTCAGTACAACCGTTGGTGCACTGTTGGATCTAATGTCAGCATGTTTTGATTGGAGATATATGGATATTTTTCTAATATTTATTTTACCGTGTGATGGCTCTCTGTTTCATATTTCTGTCACAGACAGTCGACTAAGTGGTCAGCTGATAGCATCACACACTTCGGCTAAATGGGTCCATTCTCTAATTTTCCAGTGTTAATCTGAGCTTGTAATATTAAAGTATTTTTTTAACTTCTAGATACCATCTGTCCATAGAAGAATCGCTTATATTTTGCTAACACTGACAGAATAATCAAATGCATTCTGTTTATCTGACCACAACAGACTGCTTTAGTTTCATTGTGCATTGGGTCAAACATTGCTATGAAGACTGGACCCTTCATAAACAGACATCTAGCATTTTACTAAAGAAATAGTACTTTAATAGTTTTATTAAAATTTGATGGCTGCATTTTTCTACATCTAAAATGTACTGGCAGTCTGCTGTTGTGTAATATTGGACTTTGCAAGCTGGAAGTATATTTGAGGTGGCGGGGGTGGATGAAAATAGCATTCATATACATGATGACAGTGTTAAACAGAGTTAGCCAATTGCCTGTGACAGTTTCCTCCAGATTGGACTGACCACTGGGAAAGGGCCATTCTCAGTTCCTCTGGCTTATACTGTAAATAATTCACACCTCTTACAAGCAGACATTTAAAATGTATAGAAATTTATATGCAATATTCAGATTTCTGAAGGGGAATGGTTGAACTTGTGAATGGTGTTGAGTTTTTGCATATGCTGCAGGCCGCAATGTAGATCTTCATGCGATGGGTCTTATTGTGCAAAGAAGCTCAATTACTCCAGTCCTTCTATATGCTTTTCTAACACACCGTGGTTGCAATCATCAGCCGAGTAACCTTGGGATGTACAATGCACATTACGGTTGTTAAGCATTACTGTTAATGTGGAATACAACAACCTTTACATGTTTCTCTGAATTATTTATTAACACTCCACTCCCGGTTGTGTAGCACATTTAGTGTGCCATGTTCTGTAAACTATGAGACCAAGGCAATGTACAACAAACCTAGCACAACTGCTAAATATAAATGGGGGTCGGGACAGCTTGGGGTTGGTTAGATTTCAAGATAAATACCCATTAAAAACAGTAATACTGTGATTTAAAAAAAAAAAAAAAAATTAAATAACTTTTCTATTTTAATATATTTATATATATCTTTTGATCAATTTAATTGTTACGGAATAAAAATACACATATAAAAAAATTGAACAGTAACTATAAATAATAAAAACATTTTATCTATGTATGTATGTGTTTTTGTTAATTGTGAAAGGGTTAGATGTTCAAAGGAGTTTAAAATCCTACATAATTTAGTCATATAATCTTTTTTATAATAAAAAGCAAAATCACAAGTGAACTTAACAATGAATTCCGTTGAATGGAAAGCATTTTTACATTTTAATAATAACAGCTCTTTTTGTTCCATAAGGAAGGATATCTCAGGAGTTTTGAGTGACATGTGGATGGTTAGATGTTGACAGAATGTTCTGCTTAAAGCAATTGATCTGCGGAAGGTGTGACTTGATTTGACTGGCACACTTTCTGCTGAGTATTTTTCACCACAGCATTTTGATGCTATTTCTGCTTGCAATAATAATTGTGTGACTTAAAGACACAAATCATTTATTTTGGAAGTTGCATTCAAAGTGCACATGGCTCAAAATATCTACAGGCTTGTTTGAATAGGCAGGATGCTTTTGGCATTGACTACTTATTTTTGAAAAACATTTGAGAACCACACATCCACTGGCACTAATTTATAAAGATTTGCCAGTTTCACTGGGGGCCCACATAAATATTACAACACTTTTTGTCCAGTACAATCTTGCACACATCTTGAAATATACACTAAAGTTTTCTATTAACGTAACACAGCAAAAACTTTGAACTTTGCTAGCGGTCTTGCTAGATTTCAGTGAGATTTAGGCTTACATACTAAAGACCACCGTTTTTAATTTTTTCCTCTTTTGAAATCCTTTTTTTGTTTTGTGTATTGTAGGCTTTCTACTCCTGTGGGTTTGTACTTTTTTCATGTTACAGGTGGATGAATAATCATGTAATGCACTACCCACTGCCGTTTTGAATGAAATCATTGTTGCTCATGCAGGGCAGTTCAGTTCAGTTTATTTAATCTGTTTAGGAAATTTAGTTTGCACAGGTGCCACACACATGACATTTATACAGTCACACACATAGACATTCAATTGCTAGGTTGGGCGAGTTATAAGTGGCCAAGAATAACACTGGGCCGAAAAGGCCTAAAGACTAATAATAGCAATACAGTGGCTAAGATTGGGAAAATGCATATGTTAATGAATATTTAATGGCTGGAAGTAACTAGGGAAAAAAGAATCAATGGATGTAACCTCCCTCTCTTATGGACCAGTGTGAGCTAAAGTCCTGAAAGCAGGAAGGCAAGATTAGTGACTCTCAAAGCGCAATACAGAACCATAAAAACAAAAGCCATCAGTCACAAGAACTGTGTCTTCCCTGAAGAACAACAGCTAAACAGTCATTTAACACTTAGGACTGTAAAATAGTACTGATGGCATCCAGCACATTACATGTGATTGGTGATAATTACCATATACATTGTGAAGTTATAGCATATTCATACCATTCTCAAATAATGATATGTGCCCTTGGACCACAAAACCAGTCACAAATCACACGGGTATATTTGTGGCAATAGCCAACAATACATTGTATGTGTCAAATATTATGCCAAGAATCATTAGGATATTAAGTAAAGATCATATTAAGTAAAGATCAAACAACTGACACTTATGACTGCTTTTGTGGTCCAGGGTCACATATTACATGACAACCACCAATGCACAATATTCAAGATGTGTTTTTCACATCTCCAATCCTATATTTATTATATTTATTAGACTCTGGTAGTAGCTCCATCCTTATCGATTTGTATAGCTGTTCTGAACCGAATAGCCTCTAGCAAATGGTGATTGACAGAAACTGATTTTTGAGGTTACAATGTCTCACAGCAAAGTAAAGTCAAAATCTTCAGTCTCTGGAATATGCCCAGCATTGCATATTTTGTATGTATCCCTTATTTGACACATCAAATTGAGGCCACGGAGCACTCTACTATCAAGCTGATGAGAACCAGATGCGTTATATTAGGAAGACATCCAAAATGTGAGCCATGTCCAGAAGCTACCTTACTGCATAGTTGATTTATTTATTTAGTTTGTTCATAACATCAAGCCGAATGATTTAGAGCCGAATGATTTAGATTTGGTACCCCCTCAGGAACCTGGTTTCAGACAGGCGTCTAAGACATACAGTATAATAACGTCATGCCTAATGATCTAGAAAAAATTCAAATGAGCTACAGTCATAACCAAATTAACATTTAATGACTAAAAATGCAAATTTCTCTCTTAAAATAGAAATATAATTAAATGAATTTTAAAATGTCTAAAATTATTAGATGAGTTATGCTGTTACTTTTAGTTTTACTGTTAATGGTGACTGATAAAACTGGCAAAATCCTCTGTAGACTTTGAACACCTTAGCAACTGCAGAGCAACACCTTGGAAACCACTCACAACAGCCTGGCATTAAGGAGGCAAGATTTGCACAGGCAAGCACCACTCATATTTTCTTCAAAAATGTCAAGTGTAGATGTTTGTGAGTGAGTGTGCCTTGATCAAACCTGTGTGCGTAGACTCAAAGAATGTTCCAACAACCAATGAAACAGCACAAAATAACCTCAGCAAGACCTTGGACTTCACATTGTTAATGCTTAAGTGAAGGTCTCCGAGGACAGCAGGCATTACTGTATAACGGAACCATTTCCTGCTGAGCACTGTGCAAAAAAAAAAAAAAAAAAAACTCTGCACATCTGTGTTCCCCTTTGGCACAGGATATGTTAAAGAGGTTGGATAGAATCATCATATTAAGGTAATAAATGCTCTTCGTAAGGCTTGTATTTATTTCTTCATTTCTTTCAATCAAGGGAAATGAAAAAGAGTTAAAAAGATAGGAAACTATTTACCTACCCATGGTGCTTTATTGATTTGAGACAATATTTGCTCTCCATTTATTTTATAAAAAACTTTCTCAACTACATTTACAGACTTTTTTGTTTCATGTTAAATGCAAATAGCTTGTTGTTTAAACTCATTAAACATTTATGGAAATAAGTGAGTTTTGCAGCTGCATCAGTGAACCTTCAGGGCAGATGTGAGCGACATTTGTCAACGTGAAAATCGGTACATTTTTATGCATCGACCCTTGGAGTTTTTCTATTAGTGCAGGCACTCCGCTTACGTTTATCAAGCCATTAGCTGTAGATTTTGTGAGAATGAGTGTTAATAAGTGTTAATGAGTGCTAATGAGTATAAAGTAGTGCACATTACTGCAAGCAATGCAGGCAGGCTTCATTTTGTGGTTCACCGCTCTGTTTGGGTTGATTTTCAGAAGGTTTCACTTTCTTTTAAAATTTGAAGATGTTTCGGATCAGTCTCGGAAAACTGATATCCGCATTTCAGTTCATGGAAGACTGATCAAAAATGTCTCCCAATTCAGAGAGGATTGTCTATCGTTTATCTTTGGGAAGAGGCTAGTCATTAGATGTGAAAGTCTGGCAGGCCTAAGCCGCAGGTTACCTTGAGAGTTACCATGACTTGTGTGAGGATGCTCTCCTTAATTAAAATTTCACAAGCTGGAAGCTGGTTAACTTAAGGCCATGCTCGTTGCATCCTGTCTGCCTCATGCTATATATTTCTGCCTTTTCTTTTAAGTAGGCATTGTTTTTGCTGGGATTTAGTGTGGAAGAAAACACTGTTATTGTATCCCAGTGGAAGATTTTATGCAGGAATCCATTCATTCTTTGTAATTAGGAAAATCTCAAGAGCATTGTAAAGAAACCAATCAAGCCAACAAAATGATCTTTGTAAAAGGCTGCAATAGTTTCCCCTTTCTCTTGATTTTAAGCGAAATGATGATGGATGCACAAATATGATTACGCCAGACAATAATACTTCTCTTAACATCGTAGTGAGATCAAAAGTAATCTGTATATTTGGGATTGGACGGATCTGGTCATGATCAAATATCAAATCAGCTTACCGACATGAGGAAGGCTCCATGAAGCAATGCTGTCAGAGTTCTGAAAATACAGTGGGGTACAAAAGTGAAATGCTTCATTTTGGTGCATTTGTTGCATTTTTCTAATTGAATAAATTTTCCCCATATAACCAATTAATTAGTAAAAATGTTGAGTGTTTTATAGTACTAGATGATTCAGCTTCAGTCATTTATAATAAAAGCTGCTTTTTCACCTTCGGCCCAGCCGGTACGGATATGGTTTCATTTTTCATCAGATATTTATTTTAATTGTATTATTAACTTGAAGTGCCTTGAAACGCACAGCATTATTTAATGGGTTGAAGTAATTTCCACTGAACCAAGGAGACAGGGTGGGAGATATCAAACAGCTCCTCCCCTTTTTAAAAATATCCAATAATGTTTAATTTATGTCACAGCTCGGTAAAGCTGCAGTTTCCTACTAATTTCTAACCGTTTCTCCTCCTAATCTCTCCCATTTAGCTTAATATATCATTCTGTGCAGAGTTCAAATGGATCTGTGCTATCGTGTCTCTGAACTGGAGCAGATTGTGCGTGCTGCAACGGTTCATATGACACTAACGTTAAACCAGACCTCATTCGCCCCCAGTGGAAAGCATATCTGAATCGTTCCCTATCCCCTATATTGTGCACTATGTGCTATTCGCCATGTGCAAAATAGTAACTGTGTGAACAACGACCATTTTAGCTGCAGCTTCGGTGTCTATTTATAATGTAGGGTGCGGGATGCTTCAGCTTGAAGAGAGCTTTTGATTGGACAGAAAATCTGATGAGAAGCTGAAGTGCAGAGTGATGTCATCAAAAACAGGTTAATCCATATTGGCGGAAGTGAGAGACTGTATGTTTTGAATGTTTATATCTTCTAAATGTGTATTTTGTCATTGTTTTGGAGCACGCTAGCTTATAGATAACAGTAAGGCTAACATATTCATACTAAAAGCCAAACAATTTTCTTTTTTTTAAGTGGTTAACATTAAACTACTACTTACATGTTTTAAATAAGTCATGTTTGAGGATGCACATGGTCATTTCTTACCTTAAAAACCTTAAATGTTACTACAATACTTTGGATTTTCTGACAGACATATTACAGCATTGAGCAGCCGTGTTAATGATCTGTCACTGCGTGACTTTTTTTTCTGTGACTAACCGACTAATTAAAATTTAGTTGACCAAGCCTCTTCTCATGGACTAACATTTTGTCGACTATTAGGGGGTAGCCCTAAAGTAAACCTTGTCTTTCTCTTCTTACTGAATAGCATAACCCTCTCTCCGTTCTGATTTTTCCCCATTACTTTTACCGGTTGCAGTGGTGACTTTTTTTTTTAACGAGGTATGCTGGGTGCGCATTGTCAAAAATGCACCTGGTGCATTCGTGTTCGCTCTATAGCTACAGAGTGTTAGCTGTTCAGTTGCTTACTCTCATGACACATAGCAACACAGATAAAGTTTTCCTAATATGTTTGAGTTTTAGAATTACGCTAGGTGGCACTAATGTCGCAGAAACTACAAACTTCACCTTTAAACGGATCTAAATCAACAAATAAGAAACACCATGACAGTCGTCAATTTAAATATATACCAGAAGTGTTTTTTTTTAAGTTAAAAATAAGCATAAAATAATCAATACTAGTAGCCTATTATAAATAAAATATAAGTAAAATATGATTAGAATGAATGTAAGTATATATATATATATATATATATATATATATATATATATATATATATATATATATATATATATATATATATATATATATATATATATATATAAGTAGGCCTATTCTTTAAAAATATGTTGAAATAATGCAAATTAATGCAAACGCATAGACTATTGATTAACAGCTTTGGACACAGTAGGTCTATCTTTAACAGTTTATACGTTTTCATTAAAAAATACATTTTCCTTATGGATAAAACGGAATACTATGAAGTTTCAGTTATGAATTTTTGTTTTGTTTTTTATTTAGTTTTGTATCAAATACAATGTGATTTTCGTTGATCTGGCAGCAGCAGCTAATTTTTCCTCTTGGGGGAGCAATTCGCTGACAGCTTTCCCAGCGCAGTAAATTTTACCAGCAAACCAAAGAGAATGCGGGATAGTTACATTTACATTTATGCATTTGGCAGATGCTTTTATCCAAACGACTTACATTGCATTCAAGGTACACATTTTTACATTTTTGTCAGTTCTTGCTTTCCCTGGGATTCAAACCCATGACCTTGATGTTGCTAGCGCCACGCTCTTATTGTTTGAGCTACAGGAAAGCCAGGATAGTGATGATGATACTTAACAACAGAGAGATGGCACCAGAGCTGCTGTGGATCTGCTTACTTTATGCCTGGGTATGCAGAGCATTCACATCTTAAATGGACTGCACGCCACTGATATATACCATTCTATTTGGTAAGGCAGTAATTGCAGTTATTTACTGCAGTTGTTCGTCCACTGGTCTTTGGAGTGTGAATGCATGCTCTATAATGAAAAACAGCCTGTGTGCCTGCATCAGCACATACTGTATCATAGTGTACATGCAGATTTGTGTTTGTGATGCACCTCATAAATTATTCCTCCCAAAGGTTTTTTGCCACTCTGTTATCTTTATGATCATATTGTTTCCTTTAGATTAGTAATTGGGTTTTCTGTGAGATCAAAGTGAATGATCCAAGATAATGAATTATGAATGTGCCTTAAGATGTAACTTCATGGTGAACTGTAGTGAATTGAGATGAACTACCTAGATCTAGATGAATGCTATAAGTGGTTCTGTTCTACAAATGATCACAGAAGAATATGCTTATATGCAGAAAGATGCTTATATGATCACATAGAAAGATGCATACTGTTTTTGCTCTAGTCTTATTCTTTTATTATTGTATAGATCTCAGTTTTTTATGTCAGCAATATTCTTACATTCTTTATTCAAGTTTTAAAGACCTTCAGCGCAAGTAAAAATAAATGTGAACCATTAGCACTGATTTTCTTGGTTACAAGAAGAAAAAGATTCAGGCCCTGTCTGCTTTTTGCTGACCTCCACTGATTTCAAGATCAGTTGTCTTGGAGTGCAGTCGGCCCGTATTATTACTAATCTGCAGTCTAGATTAGTGTTCCCAACTTTTTTCTCTTATGGACCCTCACAACCCATTGTACATTCCTAAACCCAAGGTTAACGTTCTTATTTGCGGTGTCAGTGTCACTGCTTGGTCGAACGCCACACACAATATGCTTACATAAAGGCTCTAGCATGGTACATCCTCATAATGTCGACTGTACTGTCACGTTTATCCTGAGTAGACTTTCCAAATTATAAAGTTAAGAATGAAGTGGTCTCTTCAGTTGTGGATTTTTCCATCACCATTTGACATTTTCCCCCTAAAACGCTGAAACTGCTATTTAACAACGTGCTGTTTCTGTGTCTTTCTAAAGTATGTGAATATAAGGCACGCTATTGGTCATAGCATTCTAACACTGCATTGTTTCACACTGTACGTTTGGCACTGCAATGTGGAGTTGAGGCCTCAAAGGTGGTGCTATCCCTTCTCTGGAGAACATTTTCATAACACCAAAATGCAGTGTTAAGGTCGCTTCTAAATGACAAGTGTTAAACGTTTGTGAGAGCCATGGGAAGTGTCACCTGCTTATTCAAAATGTTTTTGAAAACGATACCGTTATCGTCTCGGTTATAAACTAAAAAACACAAATTGTGAAACCGGTGACATCATGTGCATGCGTATTACTTGGCACGTAGTTTTTACAAAATGACTGGTCTGGCATGCATAATACAGTGTTTAATCGTTTTCGCGGCTCCGTAGGGATTGTTTTGACAATGTCTGTACATGAAAAAATACGTAGGGAAACCTTTTCCGTTTTTGGTACACATTGTCGATTAAACGTGCCCTAAATGTTGCCCCATGGAGTTTGCTTGTACCCCTAGTTGGGAATCAATTGTCTAGATCAGAGATGCCCATTTAAACATGTTTCCATGTAAGAAGAATGGCTCTTCTAGCTAAAACTGTTATGAAAGCAATAACCCGGCGAGATGAGGCAATTAGGTCAGGTCTCAAGGAAATGCCGAAGAAGGCTGTCAATGGGTCGGGGTCCAGGTTTGACCAAAAGTCTGTCAAATGGGGTCACCTCCAAAACATATGAAAGTGATCAGCAGAAGATAGTTTACAATGATTACGAATACGATTACATTTTTTTATTAGCTCTGTGGAGCACCTTACACTGCAATAGACCATGTCTGGAACATATTGATGAGGAATGAACAAGATTCAGAATGCCTCCATTGTTCATCAGTAATAGAAACTCCTCAGTCCTGTTCCCAAGACACTGGAGCAATAAGGGTCTACATTAGGTTGTTAAATAACTAACTAAATATTTTATATATAAATGTTATATTTAAAAAAAATAAATCTATTCACTTGAATTCTAAAAACATTAAAACTAAATGATAAATTATATGAAGAAATGCTTGCTTTGGCCCTGATTTGGATATTACTGGTCTTAATAAAGACAATATTCAGTCAAAACTAAGATTTTAGATTTAAGATGTAAGACCATATTTTAACCTGTAGCTGTATAGAATTTGCAAAACATTTTTATATAGTCATGAATGGAGTGGATTCTGTATGTTAGTATCATAGCATCAGGAGATGTTTTTGAGGTGTTGCTGGCATAGTAAAACTATTGCACTCTCAGAACAGTTCAGCAATTTTAGCAAAAGAAAGTGAAATATGAAAAATTACCTGCTCCTGCTCCAAAGTAACTACTCTCAAAGTTTTTCATTGTCTGCCATTGCTCAGTGTGACCATGTGACGAGTTTCCAAGCAAAGCAAATTACCCTGCATCGGTAATGTGCTGGAGATGACATTTTAAGACAATGTACATGTGATGAAAATAGCAGAAGGACGTCAGATTGGTCGTGGTCCAAAGAGGGCAAATGTTCTCCATCATTATTCTTAAACACTGCCCTCATCATCTCTGCCCTTTTCAGGGAATTAGCATATGAAAAGGAGAGCAAAGTGCTGTATTTCAATGAGCCGCCCTTGCCATTTTCAGCACCGCTGTGTTCTCTTTTTTCTGCTTAGTTTCACGAACAGCCTAAATGGGTTGAGATCAGATGGTCAGAAAAGATAACATCTGATTTAAAGCTAATTTTAGTTAATGAAGTGGGCACAAATATGTTGACCCTCAGTTCCAACCGGTGTGCATTATCAGGGTGCAGCAAAAAACTAGGGCTGAACGAATTTGGAAAATAATCTAATTTTTACCAATATTGCGATTTAATATGCGATTATTTTTTAAGCTCTTTATATTCTGTATTATTCAACAAAGACGAGCAATAAATCATTGTATAGTAATGGTGGGAATCTTTAGGCACCCCACGATCCGATTCCGATTCTGGGAGTCACAATCCGATTCCAAAACAATTCTTGAACTTTTTCTTATTAATTAATCTTATTAATAAAACTTAAAATCTTTCTTCTTCTTTCTTTTTCTTCTTCTTCTTCTTCTTCTTTCTTCTTCTTCTTCTTCTTCTTATTATTCTTATTATTATTATTATTATTATTATATATGTAATTATAAGTACTTTTCAAAATAATTACACATAAAAAAATTGTATTAAAACAATTGCATGTTAAGAATTTTAAATATATAAACTAATATAGCTTCAAAACATAAAAGCTAGTAAATAATAAAGAGGAAAAAACATTTAGTTATGTTATTGCTTTAAAGTACTACCCAGTTGCACTGAGTGTTTCAAAATCCAGCAAGATTTTTAGCTTAGAACGTTTTTAAATGAGATTCTTGAAAATGCGAAATTTGCTTTTGATGGTTGAACATGATACAAAACAACTAAAGGCTGTGCAATAGGAGCACACTTTGGTGAACCAAGCACAATTAGGTACAACACTAGTAGCTTTAAACACTTAATTTACAGATGCTGAAATTACTGCTTTCTAATGTGAGACTCTCACGGTATTGTTTCAATTTACCACCCAGTTCTCCCCACTGTGAATCCTTTTAGGATAACACTGACATAGCCTGAAAAAGAGTTCTCCTGACAACCAAAGAAATAAACAAGAAAACAAAAACAGATAGCACAGCTTAATTACCAGACAAATAAATTGGTAGTGAAGACCGCCTAAAGGCCTGCTCTCAAAAGAATGTTCTTTTCCTTTTCTTTCTGTTTCTCTTCCTTCCCATCTTGTCCTTCTGTGTTTTTACTGCCATATCAAGGTATGTCTCCGGACCAGAGCCATAGAATTATAATTGCGTTTTAAGTTAAGTATATATTTATATTATTGGCAGTTATTGTCAGCTTTGGTTGAAATAAAGATTAGAAACTGATCTATATGCAGCAGTTATGATTTTATTTAACAAAACTCAAAACAAAACACTCTCAACTAGAAAACAGGAACAGAACAACCATGTATATCAGATGAAAGTACTCCTTGAAATGAAGGAAACACAGAGCTTAAATAGACAAACCAAGCAATGAAATGAATGACAGGTGCAACTGATATTCAGTGAATATCATAGAAATGAACAGAAAACGTCTTGGTTACGTATGTAACCCTTGTTCCCTGAACGGAGACGTACGTCAGAACTGCCCAGCTGTTCCGGAACTGAGCCACTCTCCCGGAGGTGTCAACTGACGAGAGAGCTCATCGGCTGTCTGGTTCAGCACACCTGGGATGTGAATGGCCCGAAGCGACCTCAGACGCTTCTGACTCCACAGGAGGAGATGGCGGGCAGGCCGGAGCATGCAACGGGAGCGTAGACCACCCTGGCGGTTGATGTACGCAACGGCCGCAGTGCTGTCCGTACGGACCAATACGTGCTTGTCCTGTAGCGGCCCAGGGGGGAGGCCGCCTCAAAGAACAGTCCCTCTTCTCCCTGGGCTGCCCGTATCAGGGCTGCTTGCCCTTGCGCTTGCCGGCGGACTTCACGGGGCCCTGAATGGGTTAGCAGGGGCGGAGGCAGACGCAGGGGGATGCCCTCGGCGACGAGTAGGTGAAGGTGCTGTGGCCAGCGACTGGGTGGAGGCAGGAGCGGGTCGCCGGGGCAGGATATTTTTGATAGCCTCCGTCTGCTTCTGGGCCACCGAGAACTGAGGAACCGCACTTTGTCAGTCTCATGCATATCCACCAGGTTCAGCCACAGGTGGCGTTCCTGGACCACAAGCGTGGACATCGCCCAACCCAGTGAACGTACGGTGACTTTGCAGTTCCTGCATAACCCCTGGGTCGGAACTACCCTCGTGCAGTTCCTTGAGCGCTTTGGCCTGGTAGACCTGCAGGAGCGCCATGGCATGCAGAGATGATGCGGCTTCTCCACAGGCTGCATAAGCCTTGCCCATTAGACCGGACAAGAACTTACACGCCCGGGAGGGGAGATGCGGATTTCCCCGCCAGTCGGTAGCGGTCTTAGGAGACAGTTGCATCGCTACCGACCGCTCCACTGGGGGGATCTCCACGTAATCCTTAGCCGCACCACCATTGAGGGTAGTGAGGACGGAGGAGTCAGTTGATCGGTTTCTAGCGCTGTAGGGCGCTATCGACTTCCGGAAAGAATGGCACTGGGGCGGGACGCTGAGAGCCAGCACGGGCCGTCCCGAGATACCAATCGGCCACGAGGGTTTGGGACACGGTGGAGGGTTCCACTCGAGCCCGACACTCGCGATGGCCCGGGAAAGCATAGCCATGAGCTCAGACAACGCTACCACACCCGAAGGGGGCAACGCAGCCAGATCCTCATCTCCCGAGTCCATTAGCTCATCCCCTGATGCAGCTATCAAAATCATATCCTCAACTGGAGCCCCGAAAGTAACGGGTGGCCGCCCATGGGAAGGACCAGGACAGAGGTGGGGAGGGGCCCGAGGAGCCTGGTGATCCGGCGGGGGTGCCCTCACAGTAACCCTCAGGTCTCCACCAAAGGCATCAGCCAAAGTAGCAGCCCTCTGCTTTGTAGCAGGAGGACCACTAGATCGGGGGATGCGCAATGGGACTCCACCCCGTTTGAGGTATTTGAGCCTAGACCTTAAGACTGCAATGGTCATGTTCCCGCAGTGGGAACACGAGTCATCCACGAAAGCCGCCTCAGCGTCGTGTCCGTCAACTGGGGACAGATAACGACGGCATCCAGAAAAACACGGTTTGAATGACATCTTGAAAAAGACGCAGGGTCAAACCGCGTTGCTCTTTTTAGAAAGGAAAAACTGCTCAGTTTAGTGCTGAAGTGCACAGGCCGCGGCTCGCAGCGGTTTGTATGTGCAAGCCCGCTGAGAGCACTCAGAGAAATGCCCAGCAAGCTGTAAGGACAGTTGTTGTTCTTCTGCAGCAGCCATTCACTGCCTCGCGCCATCACACCCACACCCACGAAGCGGTAGAATCCTCTTTAGTAGACTCGTAGTCAAAACACTTACTCTAGTAGACGTGAAAAAGAAAAGGCTGGTAACAGCGTAGTTCTGCTCCGAAGTTGAAAGCGATATGCAGTACTTCCACTTCCGCTTCCGTATTTATACCCGCGTTGCGGGCGGAGCGGGGACCGCATGCCAATGATTCTTGGCTCGTTTGTAAACACTAGAAGTAGATTGGTCTCCGGAAATAGATCCCAATTCGTCGGTCAGTTCCGACGTACGTCGAACGTGACCGACTGAAAGGGAACTAGGAAAAAAACAGACATAAACCCAGATAAACCATTAGACTTTAATATAAGAAATGAACTTATATTCAGCAAGGATACATTTAATTGATCGAAGGTGACAGTAAACACATTTATAATGTAAAAATAAGATTTTTATTTCAAATAAATGCTGTTTTGTTTTTTTACATTATGTTCATCAAAGAATCCTAGGCAAAATATATTTGTGACCCGTGCTGGCAAAATTAGTCGCAATGAGCAAATTCTTTTCACATCCTCTATTAAAGAACATTTAAAATGATCCATGATTTGTTGGAATCAGACAAAATTGTCAGCAAAGTCAATTTTGAGAAAAATTTTGTTAAAGTTTTCTGAAGGTTCCAAAACAAAATCACCCAGCAACCAGACCTTAAAATCCCATGTAATATCAAATTTGGCACACACCAAGTCAAAACCAAATATCTAGGAAAAATATATATTCAACTTTTTTTCCCATGATACCACAATTGTTTGATTAACATTAATGAAACAGACAGCCTAAAACCTACATTACCGCATGGATCTAATGTTACACATCAGATGTTTTCCCCAACAGTTAACCAAATGTTCACTTAAGACATAACAGATAATGTTTGCGTGAATACTCGCCAAGACGGATATTTTGAAAGACTGTAATCTGTGTATCGCACGCTGTCTGAGGCATCTTTGTGCGCACACATCGGATCTGTCAGTCAGCGTGAGTAAGAGTCTCATTTCACTGGTTCAAACTCATGCCATCGAGAATGCTGCACTTTAAAACAATATCAAACTTGTGCTGAGGGGATGCACAGTCGTCAAGAAGAGAGCAGAGAAATACGGCAATTTTCATGGACAAGGGAAAGGTACTCCTCTCTGAAAATGTACAAATTAAGATACTTTTAGATGCTTAATTGCTATTTGGAGCATTGGGATTGCTAGACGAGGGCTTAATGAGATAATTTTTGTGAAAACCTTTTTCACTTGTTTTGCCTGTAGCTCGAAATTAGTCTGTATGCGTTCCGATTCATTTTGCCAGCACGGGTTACATATATCGAAATGTAACAAAAATGTTAAGCAGCAAAACTGTTCAACATTAATAACAAGAAATGTTTCTTGATTAGCAAATCAGCGTATTAGAATAGTTTCTGAAGGATCATGTGACACTGAAGAGTAATGGCTTCTGAAAATTCAGCTTTACCATCACAGGAATACATTATATCAAAATAAATTAGGGAAAAATTAAGGATTTCACACTATTTCACATTTACTGTTTTTCCTGTATTTTTGATCAATTAATTGTAACTCTGGTGAGCATTAGAGACAATAAAAAGTCTTAACGTGCCCTAACCTTTGAATGGATTTAATGTAAAATATAAAATCTGGCAATGCTGATAGCATATTTCGTAGATGGCATTCAGTTTAAAATAATGTAATATATAATTGTTTTGTTATTATTGTTGTATGTTTTAGAGCCAAACCAAGGATTTTGTGTTCATGTTATAGGGCAAAATTGTGCCAAAATTAGGAAATCTTTGGAAGATATCACTGAACGTTTATTTAATCATATAGCAAAAGTAAATTTCTTACTTAAGTTTATTTTTCATCTCTGTTTTTTGTGTTTATTTAATAAGACAAATCTGATATTATTTTAATATTATATGTTATATAACAGTTGAGATCGTTCTTTAATGCTGATCTAACAGCTGAAGACACGAGCCGGGTTTAAATCCCAGCTGTTCAGGCGGGGTGTGTTGTAACACTGCGCTTACAATGAGCCCCTATTAGAACTACGCTATTATATTCTATACTTTTATGATTTATTTTGAGAAAAACCATGAGAAAAGGGTGAATAAAGACTGGGAGTCACTGTTCAGAAATGATTCATTATTATTATGTTTTTAACTGTATAGC
Organism: Paracanthobrama guichenoti; assembly: GCA_018749465.1. Classification (NCBI taxonomy): domain Eukaryota; kingdom Metazoa; phylum Chordata; class Actinopteri; order Cypriniformes; family Gobionidae; genus Paracanthobrama; species Paracanthobrama guichenoti. The sequence continues at coordinate 2,998,547 of JAGHMJ010000032.1, read as the reverse complement.
TGTGTTTAGCGATGTGTTTGTTGTCAAACTCAAAAATTAGTTTATTTTTAATTATTAAAAATGCCATTATTTTATTTTAAAAAAAGTAATTATTGTATTCTATTGACAAAATATTTTAGTTTGTCTTGGATATTTTTTGATTATATCATATGGTGATGTTACAATGTGCCTCCTCATGTTACAATGTACCCCACCTATGGGGCATGTTGTCACATTTCACTTTCTTTCGGGGTAAATCAAGAAAAAAGTATACTCTGTATTAATGAAACAAAACCACATATTTGTACTAGATGTGGGAAATTAATGTTGGAAAAAATAAATACTCTGAACCCCAAGTGGATTTACACAAACTGAGAAAGTAAAAAATGTTAGGTTGTGCCCCGCTCTCCCCTATATATGCCACAATTGGCATAAGAAATCTAAATTGTTTGAGCAATGGGTCCATCTTGTTTTGCTAACAAATGACTGTGACGCTTGATTGACTGTAACTTTACCTCTTCATATATATCTGCAGCTAACATGCCGTATCAGCAGTCGGGCAAGCAAACGTCATTAAGCAGTAATTCGAATATGACTAGCGCCCACTTGCTTTTCAGTAAATCACTCACAACTACTGACCAAATGGGACACTTTAAAAGAAAGACAGTACATTTCTTTAGACTGCAGTGAATAGTGTAACTTGAGACACCACTGTGAATAAAACACTTTCTTTGGAGGCTTCCACTTCCTCTCATCATGGCCAATTTGGCACGAGGAGCTGTTCTAGAGGTGCTCTAATTGACACTTTTAACTTTTGAGTAGTTTATGGCACTATTACATTAAGCAGCGCTCTAATGAAAGTACTTAGGTGTAGTTCTAGGACAGAATGTCAGTGGACAACAATGTAATGGCATTCCCCATCTACAGACTCAAGCTTTCTGCCTTTCCATTTTATCTGCTTCATTACTCTGGAGGGCAAAGTAAAAAAAAGAGAATGACTTCAATTTGGGTAAATTGAATTGCTAGAGAAAGACTATATGTCCTTGGAGGGAGAAAATCAAGGGTTTACCCCTCTGTCCTGTAAATACCAGATTCAGTCTTTAATCATATGTGCTACTTCTGGCAGCCCATGACCTTTTCCAGGTCAATGTTAACTGAAAACTACTACGCCTTACAAATATGGTCTCGATTACATTTCTTACATTGGGAAAGCTAGTACAATATATATATATATCCATAACTTATGGCTAAGCTGACTAACATTACCTGCTCAAGCATAGTGGGCTCATGTGTAAATAATCACTGACTCACAGTTTCTCGCAATGTGTAAGAAATGCCAGTTTGGTTTCATACCATGTGTTGGCAGAATTCCACATAGTATTTTACTGTAAGAAATTAGACTTTGTTCCAAGGTGACGATTTGTATAGTTTTTTTCATAAATAATAATTTTAAAAAAATAATAATAATTGTTGCATTTGTTGCAAAACAAGGCCAGATTGAGTCTGCTTTTATTGAGGATGCAGTCATAAATAAGGGTGGCATTATAATGCTGTTGTTAGATGCTACAAATGTATTATAAAAAACATTTGAACATAAAGATATAGTATAGAATCAAAGGTCCCTTCAAGTAGTTTATATAATTCTTTTGATTTATTTAACAATATTTTGGAGGTTATTAACAAGGAAGATAGCATACAAAATAATGCCTTAAAGAAAATATAAAATTGCAGAAGTATTTGTGTTTTGTTTAGGTTTTACATTTACAGCTTTAGGGTAATATAATTTGGTCAGTATAAATATAATTTTTTTATTCAAAATTGACAAGCGGCAGGAAGCATTAAAGGGATACTTCACTCAAAAATGAAAATTAGCCCATGATTTACTTACCCTCAAGTCATCCTAGGTGTATATGATATTCTTCTTTAGATGAATACAATCGTCTTTTAAATTATATTTAAAAATCCAAGCTTTATAAAGGCAGTGATTGTTGTTCTGTTTTTGAAGTCTATAAAAGTGCATCTGTCCGTCATATAACATACTCCACACAGCTCCGGGGGGTTAATAAAGGCCTTCTGAAGCAAAGCGATGCGTTTGTATAAGAAAAATATCCATATTTAAAATCTAGCTTCCGGCCGATCACCTTCCGTATTCAACTTACGGAAAAAGTGTAGTGCCTCTCGCAGTTCAAAATGCTCTTTAAATTCAAAAGTGACAGTAAAGACATTTATAATGTTACAAAAGTTTATTTCAAATAAACATTGTTCATGTAAACTTTATATTCATCAAGGAAAAATGTATCACAGTTTTCACAAATATTAAGCAGAACAACACTGTTCCCTTTCAAAAGATTCACTCAATGCTGCGCTAGCTTTAGTATGACCAGCTGTGAATAGTGTGTATACCACTTCAATGAAATTGATCCAGAGGTATCGGCCTCGGCCATTGACGTCATCAGCGCACCTGCTGCAGGAGGCTATAAATAGATGAGCCCCAGCTGCAAGCCTTCAGGTCTTTTTGTTTTCAGAGACCACTCTGTGTTGGTGTGTGTCAAGAAACTCTCTCTCTACCTTTCAAACTTCACTTGAGGTCTTTGTTAGGAGTTAGTTTTCAACTGGTAGCATGCAGATTGCTCTCTTTCTCATCTCTTTTGCAAATATCAAAAGAGTTCAAGTTGAAAGAAATCTAATCAGTTGAAAATGAGTCAGCAGAGTAAATGCTGTGTCCTATGCCAGTTCTCTAGTCCAATACCAGAACTGGTTACACATGATTACTGCTGTGTGTGTTTGGGGGAAGAGCATGTGGTCGCTGCATTGAGTCAGGTGAGTGCAAGCATTACAAGTTAAAATTGTGTTTGTCTTGGCTACTTTCAGTCCGCACCCACATTGCGGGGTTCACGAATGGGTTTGGCTGACGAGCAAGGGACAGGTCCATCCCTTTCGCTTGCTCGCTCACCAAATCTACATGTTTCCTTGCGTGATCCCGAAGCTCGCTCCGGCGTTTCTTCGGCGTGGGGGGGGACGAATCTCTTGGGTCTGTGGACTTCGAACAGCCAGCCTCCAAGCATTCCAAGCATGATAGTAAAGCCGTAACAAGGAATTTATAAAAATAAATAAAAAGAGGTCAGGCTGGTGATGCACTGCACACTATGACCTCCTGTATACCAGGCTGACCTCCTGAAGGATTTGAGTGTGGGGGGGGATGATCAAAGATAGAGTTTTTCTTCTTGATGCTCTGATCTCCCCCACTGGTTTATTTGGTGACTCCATTACCTCTGTAGTGGCCAGATTTAGAGAAGTGGAAAAAAACACGAGGAATCGTTCACTCAGTTTCTTCCTAGACGCACTCAAGGGGAGGGGCTGTCAGCCACCCAACCTCTCTCTGGTCCTTCAAGAGCTAGGGAGGTGAAAAAGCAGAGTGTGGTGAGTCGTGCTCCCTCTCGTAAAGACTGGGGACCGACTTGTTGCCCTCAGCAGCCTCCTAGGGCGGCCCTCAGGACTATCATCAATAAAAAGAAGTCCTGATGGTCTGGCGTCCAGTCTGGTGCCCCCTGCAGGACAGGGTGTGTCAAACATTTGTGACCAATCACGGAAAGTAGGGACACAAGTCGGTTCTGGGGCATTTTGAGTTATTCACAGATTCCGAATGTGTAGTCTCCAAGCTTTCCAATGATGTGGAAATCTGATAATATTTGGAGAAGTTGTGGCCATTTGAAGGTAGGCACTCAAAAAAGCGCAAAAGGGAGAAAATGGCCTCTAAAGATTGTGCAGTTCTCAACCTGTTCTCACCTGCTGGGAGTGACAACAGGGCTCATTTACATCTCATTTAGATAAGCCATACACCCTATAAAGCTCCCCCCTGTAAAGCTGCATGGTTGCATAGCAACGACAGACGCAACGAGAAAAATCGGACCTCATACTATTAATAATAAAGGATAATGTGCATTGTAAATGTCAGTAATTTATCTTTTTTTACTTTTATAAAAATGATTTAGAGGCTGAAATATGTGAGTTTTATCTTTTTATAAAACCTTTTTTGTCAAAACTCTATTTGAACTTGTGCATTGTAGATAACATGTCGCAAGACACTCCTTTAAAATCTGGCCATCATTTTTAATGTTATTTTAATGTTTATGTAAACAAAAAGTACATATTGATGCTAATTTTATTTGTTATTTGCTGGTTTTCTACATAAAACTTGGTGAATTGATTTCATTGTGTAGCATTAGGACTTTGTGAACAGGATTCTGTGATAACCATGATCATTTTGGTCACTATAATCATGAAATGAAATTTTCATGCCATTTCATCTCTAGTTATGATCAACTATGATAAACTAAAATCAACTATAATTATGTGTTTTTATAGTTTAATATGCAAAGTACAATGTTCTATAAGAAAGAAAATAATCTCTGATTCTGTTCTTTTCTCTGACATTTAAGGGTAACATAGGCCTACAGAGACTCTTTTAGGTCTAAAATAGTTTGGATAGTTGTTTGATAGTTGGCTAAAATTATTAGCATCACATTCAATTCAAGAATGCTAACAGGCAGGCTTACGTCATTCACACCATTCAATTCAAGCAATTGAAGCATTATTCAAATTAATAGCAGATGCTAACATTACCATCTAAAAGCCAATTATAGTAATGGGGGTTTTTGGCAAGTGATACGATGCTAACGATTACAATTAAAACGACAGTCCTGAGCTAGCTAATAACAATAGGTAGGTATGGGAAGGTCTAAACATGGACTAAACATGAGATAACGTGTACGTGTTCTTAGAATGAACACAAAACGACAAACTTTGTTTGTCAAACTTTGACAAACTTTGTGGAAACTCACCCCATAAGAAACAGAAAAGTATTCTTGCAGATCTCGTTGCCTCCAATGAAATAAGTCGTTCGGGCACACTTTCTCTTTGTCGGGGTCTTCAGGCAGAGAGTTCTCTTTTCTCCTTCTGTAGCATTTACAGTCAAAGTTATGGATTTTCCCCATTTCTCTGTCTTTATCCCCATCAAATGTTACTATCGATATAGCCATGCGATACTCTTTGCGGCGTCCATCTTCATTGAATTTTGATATTAGCTAGAGCCGGCCAGAGCGCTGCATAATAAGTAGCCATGCTTCCCTTGGAGGGCAGGGGCAATGGAAATGCACACAGACAATGACACGCCCCTACTGCGTGCTAGAATCTCCGAAAAACAAGTCGATTTCAACCTCAAAATGTACGCTTTTAAATATACCAATACTGCTATCTCAAACACGGAGATGATTCTTCGTGATCTCAACTAAATCACCAATTTAAAAAAAAAAAAAAACTGCTTCTTTCTCATTTTGCTCAAGTTGTGCTGCAGACTTGTGTCACTGGTTTCCGTGACAGGTCACATTTGCTCGCCCCGTCCCATTACCTTCACAAACCACTCCATCCCCGCTGCCTCTGGTGATTCGGGAGGCAGCAGTTTCCAGTTAAATGTTAGACGTTCTGTGTTTAAATCCTGCTATCATCCAGGACATAGAACATCTAACATCCCCTCAACAGGAAGTGTCAAAATTGTTATCACTCTCATAGAGTCTGGCAGCGTGTAAACTTCTGCCAGGCGTTTCTACATGGGTGTTAAGCACAGTAAAATTAGGAAACTAATTTATTTGAAAATGTCCTCCATGTTTTAACAGTGTGGCCTCCACTTCTGTGCAGCTGGAGTTGGCGCATGGCCATAGAACATGTTCCCCGTTTGGAGAGATAGGGCTATTACAGCAGTTACTTCCAGTTTCTCAAGAAGGGTTTGGGGTTGTGTCCAATTTTTAGATCTTCAATGCTTAAACTGTACAGTTAAAGCGCTCAAGTTCAATATGTTAACTATAAAGACGGCCGTGTCACAAACTCAACATTATGTTTGGTTCGTCATGATCGATCTGAAGGACGCATGTTTTCACATATAAGTATTGCCACAACACAGGAAGTTCCTGAGGTTCGCTCTTGGGGGTAAAAGCTTACCAATTTCGGGTTCTTCCATCTGGCTAGCCTTGTAACCGCACGTATACAAAATGCATGGATGCATTACTGGCTCCATTAGGATGCCGGGGCATTCACATTTTGAATTACATAGACGATTGCTATTACTAGCACAATCGTGTGAGATGGCGCTTCAACAAAGAGACAGCATGTTAGCTCATCTAATTTCTCTAGGGTTGAGACTCAACACCAAGGTATCCCTTACATCCACAGGTATCCCTTTGGGGTTGTAATGTAAGACCATTTCAGTTGTGGCTCAAAGCCAGAGAATTTTAGGGCCAATCCTCAAAGGCAAATAAAAGTGGCACGCAGCGTTGCTTCGTACACTAACTATGTGGTTCAGACCCCGGTTTCTTGTCTTGGGTCCCACTCTACTGGCGTCTTATCGTCGCAGATTGTTATCGGCAGATGCTTCCCTGTCAGGCTGAGTTGCAGTCTTAAGTGGCCGTCCAGCCCAAGGGGAATGGGAGGGTCATCAGCTCCGATGGGCACATTAACTGTTTTGAGTTGATGGCTGTATTTCTGGCCCTGAAATACTTTCTCCTCCGGTTAAGGGGCTGTCATGTCCTAGTGAGGGAAATAGGAAAATTTATGCCAATAAATGGGGTGTCTTTGAAAGGTGGTGTACGACAAAATGTTTAATTCGCTGGATGAAGACGACTGAGACCCCTATAAGAACCAAGGGACTTCTTGGGACTTAGCTATAGTCCTTGAGGGTCTGGTTCATGCTTTTCAGGCTTACGTCCACTGTACTAGCCAGTGGCGTCAGAGTCAGAGCAACTGTTTGTTTGTCATGGGGGCCGTAACAGAGGGTATGCTGCCATCAAACAGACCATGTCACATTGGGTCAGGGATGCTAGTGCTCTTGCCTATGAGGCGCGCAGCCAAGCTTCGCTAACAAGCTTAAGGGCTCACTCCACCAGGGGAGTCGCCTCCTCTGCTGCTTTAGGAAGGGGTGCCCCCTTACAAAGTTTTTGTGATGTGGCAGGTTGGTCCTCTCTGCACACATTATAAGATTTTATAGTTTGGATGCTCATGCCACTCCGGGCTCTCATGTCCTTGAGTCAACATCACAAACTAATGTCTGAGGCTTTCTTGCGTTCTTGTAGACACCTACACAACCGTAAGGGGTCCAGACACCATCAAGCACAGCAGCATGGGTATTCTTGTTCCTAAAAGCTAGCACAGCATTGAGTGAAGCCTTTGAAAGGAAACGGTTCGGGTTACTTGACTGTAACCCTGTTCCCTGATAAAACGGAATGAGATGCTGCACTACGTTGCTGTGCTGATGATGTCCCAGGACTACTCTTCAAACAAAAAAAGACCTGAAGGTTTGCAGCTGGGGCTCATTTATTTATAGCCTTGCGCAGCAGGTGCGCTGATGACGTCACCAGCCGAGGCTATGATACCTCCGGGTCAATTTCATTGAAGTGTTATACACACTATTCACAGCTGGTCATGCTAAAGACACTTCCCAATAGCTCTAAAAGCTAGCGCAGCATCTCATTATGCTTTATCAGGGAACAGGGTTACAGTCAAGGAACCGTTTTCAACATTGATAAAAACAAGAAATGTTTCTTGAGCACCAAAGCAAGTCTTGATCCCAGAAAATTGCCACAAATTGCTAGAGTGCCTTCTGTGTGAATGCAAACATGTACCAGGATTGATCCCAGGTTGATCCCAGGATGCAGACCTAGTAACATTGCCAGGATCAGTCCCAGAATGCGCCCTGTGTGAACATGCGCCCAGCTTAGTGGAACGGTACACAATTCGCTAGTTCATAATCAAATCAGGAAAAAAAAGCACAAGCGTGGTTTCTTGAGAGAGAAATCACAGATCAGAAGCAATCTTAAAACACTGCAGAGACATTATGCTTCACATCCTGATGTCACATGTCTTTATGGAATCTTTACAGGATGTGTGTATGCATGCACAAATTCCAGAAAATCAAATGACCCCGGGACACATTATCTGTGTATTTTTCCTGAATCTCTGTGTGAAAGGGACTATATAAGAATGTTTTTTGAAGGATCATGTGACACTGAAGACTGGAATAATGGCCACTGAAAATTCAGCTTTGCCATCACAGGATTAAATAGCATTTTAAAATATACTAAAATAGAAAACATATTTCACAATATTACTGTTTTTAATGTTTAATCAAATAAATGCAGCCTTGATGAGCATAAGAGAGCGAGAGAGAATGGTAAACAATAGTAGTTTTTTTTTTTTTTTTTTTTTTTGTAATTGAACAGCTTAAATTTATAAGAAACATATTTTGGGTGTTAAAAGTTGAAAGTCAAAACTTTTATAAACTTACTGTGTCCTTATAAATCAAATGGCTTAAAAATATTTTAAACTGTGCAAAAAATGTTTTAAACAGTGCAACACCCAACAAAATTAGATCCCGTTTAGAAACTGTATTAGAAGCTGTCAACACCACAAACTTGTGCCATTGGCTTGTGAAAGGCCACATGCTATTTAAACTGTCAAACAGATGCATGCATGTTCATGTTTTAAATTGGACTGAGATGAATTGGGTTGGGTGCCTCAGAAATGTCCCCCTTTGAATCAGGCAAATGTAAATAAATACACGCTTTAGAGATGTTGTTTAAAATTTAATTTTTTTAATTTTATTTTTATAATAGAGATTTATTGTATTCCACATCATTTCTTTAATTGGAGCTTTATCTTATAAAATTGAGCTATGTTACACTTGGCAGGCGAATTTTTCTAAAACCTTTTTGCTCAGGTGAAGCTTTTAATTAATAACAAAGTATGTTTTCCACCTGATGGGTTTATTCTCATGTTTGCATTTCTCCTCGTTTCCTCTCCTCCAGTGGCCGTTTTGTCACGGAAGATGAATGGTGTAATTTTGTGGTGTGCTTTCAAGTGTTTCTAGATGTGTTTTTTATGCTTGAGAAATAATCAGAAATTGCCTATGTATTTGCGAGTAAGTTGATTATTCTAGTGCTTTTCTGGATTATGAATGTTGGTTGTTGTTTTTTTGCATTTCATTCTTTTTTTCCTTTTTTTTTGGCTCCAGCATTTAACAGTCAACACTAGAAATGATGAAAAATGCATTATGGCGCTCAAATGAGACAGTGTAACATCAGTGTAACAGACAGTGAGATCATCTTGTTTGGTTTGAAAAGAGAGCTAATGGTTTTTCTTTGGAAAATGTTTACTACAGTTCTATTAAAATAAAATATGTTTTGGATTTCTGTATGTTCTGTATGTCATATAAAAACAACATTAAAGATTACAGCACTCTTTACTCATCCCCTTTATGTGCTCATTCATATGAAAAAAAGAAGGCCACAGTATTACCTTTCTGCTATTATTTGAAGTGCTTAAAATAGTCTGGGTTTGTTATGTAACCGTCACGCCGTGTGTGATTTGCTGGCATAATATTGTTACACACTCACATAGACACACACACACACACACACACACACACACACACACACACACACACACACACACACACACACACACACACACACACACACAGTGTGTTGTAATTGCACAGCACTGTGGCAGCTGATGGAGCATTGTGTGTCTAACTTAAGATTTACATGCAAAATGTATAAAGTAATGAAAGGCATAAAAATAGCAATTCTACAAGAATGACATTGTCATCACTACTTACTGTGCATCATCTGGATGTCGGGGCAGATGGCTTTTGTATGCACTGCCATCTTCCTGCAATATGAGAGATCTCAGGAGACTGATGATCTTGTAAACCGAGACCACTGGAGCTGATCATAGTTAAAGGCAGAGGCTGCAAGATGGACTGCCGCTGTCCACTGTCACTTGCGGTGAAAGACACATTTTATTTTATTTTATTTTTAATATTAATATAGTTTTGCATGTCTAAGACTCTCTGGCATGTCTGCTTGAATCAAATTGAATGTGTTCAATTTTAGTTCATGGTTAAAATAAAAGGGTGGGAAAAACAGGTTGCAAGCAGCATACTAAATGAAAGTTTCAATTTCGTGAAAGTGAGCTTAGAGAGTGTTCTGCATTTGACTATTTATGTTTAAATTGGACTGCGGTTTGTAGATTAGATTTAATTACATTTTAATTCTATTAGGCGGTGTGTGTTTGTAGATGACAGGGTCTTTTCACAGATCTGAAAGGGACTGATGAGCATCTTGCATTGGGACTTTTATATCTTAATGTGATACTCTCACAGTTGCAACTTTTTTTCTCAGAATTGTAAATTTATATTTCACCATCATGACTTTTCTTGTGATTGCTGCTATATCTTGTAATGTGACTATTTTTTGAAAATTGCAACTATATTTTAATTACAGTGTTTTCTCATAATTGGGACTTTTATATCTAATCATTGTGACTCCTGTAATTGTAATAATCCTGTAATAACTTTATATCTCACAATTGTAACCTTTTCTCATAATTTGGACTACATATCTCAAAATGTGTCTAGTTAGAGTATCTTCTGTATCAGTGATATGCAGTAAGCTTTCCTGTAGCTCAAACAATAAGAGCATGGTGCTAGCAACGCCAAGGTCATGGGTTTGATTCCCAGGAGCAAGAACTGACAAAATGTAAAAAATGTGTACCTTGAATGCAATGTAAGTCGCTTTGGATAAAAGTGTCTGCCAAATGCATAAATGTAAATACAGTACAATTTATCTTAACTACTGGAATATTATAGGATATTAATCAAACTTTGTCATTATGCTTGTGCTCAAACAGATACTAATTAAGATTTATGGAAACAATGTTGTGACAAGTTGGTAAAGGTGATATGCTCACCTTTTACTGCTATTAAAATCAAATACAAACATATCAACAATAATAAGTTAGACAGTTACAAAACAAAAATCCAAAAATTACTATATCAAGTACTGTACTATTAAAAACATAGCAAATTATAAGCTTTATTTTTAAATATTCAGAAATAGGCTATATCATACAGGACAGTGCTTTTGTTATGAGTGGAAGTATTTAAGTTATTTTTAATACAAAGCATAAATGAAGGTCAGGCAAAACACTGCCTTACTACATATTTCAATGTCAAACCATAATAGGTTTATAGCTGAAATCAGATAGCACCCTTAAATAATACCCACTGCCTCACTGGTGTCACTGGTGGTGGCTGTATTCAAAGCACACAGCTCAGGGAGCCATGGAGGTGTCAGCAGTTCAGGGAACCAGGGAGGCGCCAGTAGTACGAGGAGCCAGGTAGGATCGGCCTCTGTGACCTTGACACTGGAGCTCTCAAATTTTCTTGGGAGGAGTCTGGGGTAGACTCGGGAGCTGAAGCGGACTCTAGAGCAGGCTCAGGGGCTGGAGCGGACTCTGTAACGGGCTCAGGGGCTGGAGTGGACTCTGGAGTAGGCTCAGGGGCTGGAGCGGACTCTGTAACGGGCTCAGGGGCTGGAGCGGACTCTGGAGTAGGCTCAGGGGCTGGAGCGGACTCTGTAGCGGGCTCAGGGGCTGGAGCGGACTCTAGAGCAGGCTCAGGGGCTGGAGCGGACTCTGGAGCAGGCTCAGGGGCTGGAGTGGACTCTAGATTGGGCTCAGGGGCTAGAGAGGGCTCTGGGGCAAGCTTTGTTGTTAGGATGACAATACATTTTAAATGTCTACCTCAGTGGTCTAATATCGCTCATCACTGACAAAATGATTGAGATGGCCAATCAAATGATGGTGGGCCTTACAGTTTCCCAGAAGACAAGTGAGAATTCCGTCACAACGCTTTAGTTTTAGCAGTGAAAGAATGCGTGGTGAGATGTAAGTTGCTAAACATTTAATATTTGATGACTGTTATGAAATGTTCAGCGCCCGACTATATCCAGTGATGCAAACTACTCAACTTTGTTATGAATGATCATCGTTTTGAATTGAAAATATGCTATTATTTTCATGGTTCAAATAATTCATAACTGAATGTGATGAGACAAACATTTTGTGTTTTTTACATATTAGACATACGAATAAGAGTGAATGTTTGCATATAAAAAAAAAAAAATTATTTACAAATAGTTTAAATTTCTTACTTCATAACTACAATAGACCTGGAGCTTTACTATTCTTATTTCTTTTTCATTATTCCCTTAAATCCCTTTTAATCCTTAAATTATTTAATTCCTTTAAATAAAAAGAAAGACAAATTCTTTTTTTTGCACGATTCGTCGACCGAAAATGCCTGCAGGTCCCCTACCCTCTTGATGGAGGCCAATGCAGCCAACAGCAAAGTCTTCATAGATAGAATCTTTAGCTCTGCTGACTGCAAAGGCTCGAATGGGGCGTTCTGGAGTGCTCGGAGCACCAGAGCAAGATCCCAAGAGGGTATGGAGGGGGGTCGAGGAGGATTTAACCGTCTCGCCCCCCTAAGGAACCTGACGACCAGGTCGTGCTTCCCAACCGACTTACCTTCTACGTGGTCGTGATAGGCGGATATAGCAGCAACATAGACCTTGAGGGTGGAGGGTGACAGCCTACGCTCCAACCCTTGTTGCAGGAAGGAAAGCACAGACGCGATCGAACATCTTCGGGGTCCTCTCGGCAGAAGAACACCACTTTCGATGAACAGGTTCTACTTGAGGCGTAAGCCTGTCTTGTAGACGGTGCACGTGCGAAGTGATGGTGTTAACTACCTCTTGGGGTAAGTCACCTAGAACCCACGCGCGTCCGTCCCAGGGGCCAGACATGAAGCTTCCACAGGTCTGGACACGGGTGCCACAGGGTGCCCCGTCTCTGAGTCAGAAGGTCCTTCCTCAGAGGAATCGGCCAAGGAGGGGCTGTCGCGAGGAGCATAAGTTCTGGGAACCAGGTCCGGTCGGGCCAGTACGGCGCCACCAACAGGACCTGCTCCTCGTCCTCCCTGACCTTGCACAGTGTCTGTGCAAGTAGACTCACTGGGGGAAACGCATATTTGCGCAGCCCCTGGGGCCAGCTGTGCGCAAGGGCATCCGTGCCGAGTGTACCCTTGGTCAGCGAATAGAACCACTGGCAGTGGGACGTTTCTGGGGAAGCAAACAGGTCGACCTGTGCCACCCCGAACTGTCTCCCGATCAGCTGAACCACCTGGGGGTGGAGTCGCCACTCCCCTGGGAGCGCAGCTTGTGAGAGCTCGTCGGCCACACGGTTACGCACACCAGGGACATGAATGGCCCGAAGCGACCTCAGACACTTCTGACTCCAGAGGAGGAGATGGCGGGCGAGTTGCGACATGCGACGGGAGTGCAGACCACCTTGTCGGTTGATATACGCAACGGTCGCAGTGTTGTCCGTGCGGACCAGTACATCTTTGCCCGTAACCGCCCTTTGAGGCGGCTCAGAGCAAGATGTACTGCTAGCAACTCGAGGCAGTTGATGTGCCAATGCAGGTGCGGGCCCGTCCAAACCCCTGACACTGCATGCCCGTTGTACGTGGCTCCCCAGCCCATGGCGGAGGCATCCGTGAAAACCACAGCATGTCTGGACACCTGTTCCAGGGGCACTCCAGCCCGAAGGAACGAGGGGTCTGACCATGGACTGAAGGACTGGCGACAGGCCGGTGTGATGCTCACCCGGTGAGTGCCGCGTTGCCACGCCCATCTCGGGACTCGGCCGTGTAGCCAATGCTGAAGCGGTCTCATATGAAGCAGGCCGAGCGGCATTACTGCCGCCGCGGCTGCCATATTCCCCAGGAGCCCCAGGAGTTTCAGTGGAACCGCCATCCTGCCCTGAAACGTGTTCAGGCAGTTCAGCATCGACTGGACATGCTCCTCTGTGAGGCGCGCTGCCTGCTCGACCGAATCCAACTCCATACCGAGAAAAGAGATCCTCTGCCCAGGGGCGAGTTTGCTCTTTTCCCAGTTGACCCGAAGACCCAACTGGCTGAGGTGTCTGAGCACCAGGTCCCTGTGTTCGCACAACTGATCCCTGGACTGTGCTAGAATGAGCCAGTCGCCGAGACAGTTGAGGATGCGAACGCCCCCGTTCTCTCATGGGCACGAGGGCCCCCTCCGTGACTTTCATAAAGCCACGGGGGGACAGGGCCAGCCCAAAGGGCAGGACTTTGTTCTGATATGCTCGACCCTCGAACGCAAAGCGCAGAAATGGCTTGTGTCGAGGAAGGATCGAGACATGAAAGTACGTGTCCTTCAGGTCGATCGCTGCAAACCAATCTTGGGGACGGATGCATTCGAAAATGCGCTTCTGCGTGAGCATCTTGAACGGAAGCTTGTGGAGGCTCCGATTCAGGACTCGCAGGTCCAAGATTGGCCATAACCCACCGGTTTTCTTGGGTACAATGAAGTACGGGCTGTAGAGGCCGGTCTTCATATCGGCTGGAGGGACCGGCTCTATCGCGTCCTTCGCCAGTAGGACAGCGATCTCCACACGCAGGACATGGGCATCTGCAGCATTCACCGAAGTGAAGCGGACGCCCCTGATCCTGGGGGAGCGCCAGGCGAGCTGAATCGCGTAGCCGAGCCTGATGGTCCGAATGAGCCAGCGAGACGGACCGAGGAGCACTAGCCAGGCTCCCAGGGACCGTACAAGCAGGACCATAGGGACCACCGGCGTACCCGCCGTGGGGCAGCGAGGTGGAATGCAGGTACCGGACTGGGGCGGCTGTCTCGTGGAGGCGGCCCGCAGCAAGCCTGCTTGCGCCCGGCTCCACAACGCCGCTTGGGTGGAGGCTGCTGCTGCGGCGCGGGAGCGGAGGCGGAGGCAGACGCAGGCGGCCGCCCTCGGCGACGAGCAGGCTGAGGCGCTGCCGGCGGCGGGGTGGAGACAGCAGCTGACCGCCGTGGCAGAATGTGACTGACCGCCTCAGTCTACTTCTGTGCGGCCGAGAACTGCTGGGCGAAGTTCTGGGCCGCGTCGCCAAAGAGGCCAGTCTGGGAGAAGGGGGAGTTAAGGAACCTGACTTTGTCGGTCTCCCTCATGTCCGCCAGACACAGCCAGAGGTGGCGTTCCTGGACCACCATAGTGGACATCACACGACCCACGGCCCGCGCCGTAACCTTCGTCGCACGAAGCGCGAGGTCCGTTGCGGTTCTCAGTTCCTGGAGAACTGCAGGATCGTGACCACCCTCGTGCAAGGTCTTCAGAGCCGGGGCCTGATGGACCTGCAACAACGCCGTAGCGTGTAAAGCGGAGCCTGCCTCTCCACAAGCCAGGTAGGCCTTCCCGATAAGATCGGATGAGTACCTACAGGCCCCAGAGGGAAGACACGGAACTTCCCCCTGGAAGTTGAGTTAGGGCACAGTTGCATAGCAACGGCCCGTTCCACGGGAGGAACCTGCGTGTATCCCTTTGCAGGTCCGCCATCGAGGGTGGTGAGGGAGGAGGATCCACTAGGTCGGTTTCGGGCAGTAAAAGGTGCCTCCTCGTGCACCTCCGGGAAAAAAGGAACCGGGGTGGGGCGCTGAGAACCAGCACGGGCCACCCCGAGAAACCAATCATCCAGCCTTGAGGGTACAGGACACCGTGGAGGGTTCCACACGAGCCCGACTCTCTCAGTGGCCCGGGCAAGCATAGCCATCATCTCCGGATCAGTATCGGGCACAGCAGGTCTACCCGGAGGAGCCCCCTGCGCCGACACATCCTCTCCAGAGAGTTCTGACCCTCCCTCCAATGCAGCGATGGACATCTGGTCCTCAAGGGGAGCCCCAAAGGATACGGATGATGCGCATCTCCCACCGCGTTCCAATGGCAGCTCTACTGGCTGCGGAGTGCGAGAGGGATGAGGGTTCCCCGGGGGTTGGTTCCTTGGGGGAAACACGCTCACCGTAACCCTCAAATCAGCTGGGCTACTGCCTGAAGTAACTCTCTGAGGAGAGTTAGATCACGGCAGAGGCACAGAGGCTCCGCCCCTTGCAAGACGGAGCCGCGATCGCAACTCCGAGATGGTCATGTTCCCGCAGTGAGAACATGATTCATCCCCCAGCGCTGCCTCAGCGTGCTGAACGCCCAAACACGAGATACAGCGCTGATGACCATCCCTCGGTGACAGGAAACCACCGCATCCAGAAACACACAGATAGAATGTCATCTTGAAAAAGACGCAAGCTCTATCTGTGTAAGCTCTTTCAGAAGGACGCTCTCCTTGGTGCTGAAGCACGCAGGGGAAGGGGTCGCGGCGACACCGTCAGGGGATAGTGCAGCCTGACGTGCGCGCTCTCTCACACGAAGGCGCTCTCTTACCAGCCGTGGGACTGGCTTTTTAGCGCTCTCCACCTAGCGCACCGAACCGGCTGTGAGAACAGCCTTTGTGATCGTTCTGTTTAAACAACAAAGAGAGATGATTCGAAAACTACACGACCCGCTGCTGTGTCGACACACCAACACCGAATGAAGAGATCGCTTCCGAAAGGCGGCTTCCGTCTTCAGTCAGGACTGCGAAGTAAGGAGTGATATCTGTAGTAACCAGAAGCAAAATGCTAATTTGATGCAATTGTTAAACTCCCTGAAAAAGGGGCATAGATAGTTTTAAATGACAGACAAACACTTGTTGCGTTTCCCTCGCGCTCTGTATTATGAGTGGGGCAACAGAACCATACAATGTACATCAACTTACATATAACAGCATTGCATTCTATACATACACTGGAAAAATCACATAAAGAGATGAGTCTCAATTTGGATACAATGACTTAGACATTTTGATACACATAACGACAAGAAAGCTTTCATCTGTATGTGACAAAACAGAAAAGACAGAAGAAATCATATAACAGTGTGTATTCACGGTAACTCTGTACTCAAAGTGTCACATTAATTTACTGAGGTGATAACACACTTCCGCTAATTTAACCGGGTAACTCTGCCCACGTGACCCGTAAACATTCCCTCAGCTACTATATAACGATATATCTTACAACGGCAAAGTCAAAGGATAACAATATAACACCAAACACAACACCACAATAACACTATATTTACATCATTCGAATCACTGGACAACCATTAACTTTGTATATTTAACTATACAGTGCACAAGATGCGCTAAATGGTAGCATAGCAACAGAAACTATTCACGTTCGCCTTATGCGACTCAATCTCGTCCTTATCTTTAAATTACAGATATTACTCAATTACACGAACGTTGTATACTTGCATTTACATAAACATTTCTATTTACATTCTTGGGGGCTTACCTGAAAAAGGGGCATAGATAGTTTTAAATGACAGACAAACACTTGTTGCGTTTCCCTCGCGCTCTGTATTATGAGTGGGGGAGGGGAACCTGTGTGCCTGTTAATAAATCTCCATGCTCACCCACCCCCTACTGGAGTCTTTCGGTACTGCATCATGAACAGATTTGCTTATTAGTTATACTTGTTACACAATCACCTATGTCTCATTTATACCCGCACAGCGTGGCATGAACACCTGGTGCAATCATTGCATGCCAATGTGCATTGGCTCGTTTTAGTTACACTCAAAGTAGATTGGCTCTCGCGAGCGAGATTCCTATTCGTCGGTACTCCGACGTGGCGTCGACAGTGACCGACTGAATGGGAACAGCTTATAAATCAAACGAAATTATGCTTTTTTTGAAAATGAAAAAAGCAGAACGTTTTCTGCGATGAGTAGGTTTACACTCTAAAAAATGCTAGGTTAAAAACAACCCAAATTGGGTTGAAAATGGACTAACCCAGCGATTGGGTTGTTTTAAGCAAACATTTAACCCAACCGCTGGGTTAAAACAACCCATTTACTGGGTTAAAACAACCCAATTGCTGGGTTAGTCCATTTTCAACCCAACTTGGGTTGTTTTTAACCCAGCATTTTTTAGAGTGTAGGGTTGGGGTAGTGTTAGGGGATAGAATATACAGTTTGTACAGTATATACAAATCATTAAGTCCAACGTGTGTGTGTGTGTGTGTGTGTGTGTGTGTGTGTGTGTGTGTGTGTGTGTGTGTGTGTGCGCGCGCACCAAATTCCTTCACTTTTATAGTGAAATATAAAAAGCAAAAAAAAATAAAATAAAAATTCACCCTGGGCTTATCTGAGTATATAGCCCTCAGTGGACCACCCACACCATCTGCCTGTGCAGCCAGAGCTTTTAAGTCAGATTTAAGACTGCTTGGAGGATGCAGAGCCAGGTGTTTGGGCAGGACTGACATCAGGCAAAGTGCAATAAAGTCAGATATCAAGGACATGCATATTATCTGTCTCTACTGAATCATATTCCCACCAATAAACCATTTTTACCCCTTGGGCAGATTTTCAAAGTGCCCTACAAAGTTGAGCAAAACCCATTCAAGTGTGTAAACCGCTACGGTGTTATTCCAACATCGATTTCAGCTTGTAATATGTCAACAAATTGTAGATCATAAACAATAATATAGGTTATATGAGGATATCTGCTGGAGTCTCTGATAAATGCTGTAAATCTTAAGCTTATTATTATTTTATACACACTGACGTGTATATGTGCTTATGTTTAGCTTCAGTCAGTACTAATTTATTTTTAAATATTTATTATGTATTTTTATATTATATTTTTAATGGTGCTGTTGAGTTTTAGTTTTAATTTTATCTGCTCATCAACAATGCTATATAATGCTGATACCACAAAGAGCAATGACAACAACAGCAATTGCTGTGACAAGTGCATATGGCGTCCCACCAGAAGTGGAAGGTTGGGGTTTGTGCATATATGAAGCGATATAATTACATCAAGCCATTATTTCTTGGATGACATATTTTTGCAAGCCCAGTTTTCCCCCCTCTCACCAGTATTGAAAGCAAACCATAATCTAATCATCACTTTTTATGTGGACAGCATGCTGCATCAACGGATTAGCTTCTCTGTAAGCCGTAAGCAGCTTTTCCAAATTTCATTACTGTCCCCCTCATGATCAGGTGTTGTGTTCAAACAGGCCCAGACTCCCTGTGTTTTGAGGTTGCTTTGATAGTGTTGATGATAAATCAATGCATTTGTCTCAGTGCAGCAGGAGGAAATTGTGCCGGTTGTTTAGCATTTGGAGGCGTACTTGCTATTGCCCAGAAGTACTATACTGGTGAAGTGGAACGTCGAGATTGGAGGCGTGGAACCTGAGACGTGATTGAAATATGGATGTCACAGATATGCACTGCTCTCTGCAAAACTGGCTTTGACTAAAAGAGACATGCAGGGCTGATCAGAGATACTTTTGCTTTTATATACAGTATATCTCACATCACATCCCATACTTCATTGTGTGCACAAACAAATAGACCTACGGTTAATCTGATTTGAGTTGTATTGTGACAGTTACAGATGGTTTTGAGTTACTTTACAAAACTGGTGCCAATTGCGTTGAGGCATTTTTCTAAAAACATCAATAAATATCCAATAACTTTTTTTTTTAAACCTTGTAGTATTATGACAGTGAACATTCAGATCTGCATTGGTGCTGCGGATGATCCAACACCTTCACAAACAGTCTTTTCAACCACACAGTATCATTATTTCTGTTACAATAAATCAAATGATCACAGAAGTACTAGGATAAAGGTTTATAGTTGAGATATAAACACTGATATCTACAAAGGCGATCAAAATAGGGTAAATCACCTTTTGAAACTAACTTGACGCTTCAAATAAATATTGTTTCAATTACATTGTTATACCAGTAGGTGACAAGTGACTGTTAAAAAATGTATTTGTCATTGAATCATTCATTCAAGAGATTTGTTCAAAATGCGGATTCATCCAGTAATGAAACAAGTGATGTCTTTATGAGCGAGTTCAAAACATTTAAAAATATTTGTAATTATTTATATGTTTTTAATATAATCTCGAATCCAAAAAAGTTGGGACACTGTACAAATTGTGAATAAAAAAAGAATGCAATAATTTACAAATCTCATATAGATAACATATCAAATGTTGAAAGTGAGACATTTTGAAATGTCATGCCAAATATTGGCTCATTTTGGATTTTATGAGAGCTACACATTCCAAAAAAGTTGGGACAGGTAGCAATAAGAGGCCGGAAAAGTTAAATGTACATATAAGGAACAGCTGGAGGACCAATTTGCAACTTATTAGGTCAATTGGCAACATGATTGGGTATAAAAAGAGCCTCTCAGAGTGGCAGTGTCTCTCAGAAGTCAAGATGGGCAGAGGATCACCAATTCCCCCAATGCTGCGGCCAAAAAAAGAGTTTGAAGTTATCATCATCTACAGTGCATAATATCATCCAAAGATTCAGAGAATCTGGAACAATCTCTGTGCGTAAGGGTCAAGGCCGGAAAACCAAACTGGATGCCTGTGATCTTCGGGCCCTTAGACGGCACTGCATCACATACAGGAATGCTACTGTAATGGAAATCACAACATGGGCTCAGGAATACTTCCAGAAAACATTGTTGGTAAACACAATCCACCGTGCCTTTCGCCGTTGCCGGCTAAAACTCTATAGGTCAAAAAAGAAGCCATATCTAAACATGATCCAGAAGCGCAGGCGTTTTCTCTGGGCCAAGGCTCATTTAAAATGGACTGTGGCAAAGTGGAAAACTGTTCTGTGGTCAGACAAATCAAAATTTGAAGTTCTTTTTGGAAAACTGGGATGCCATGTCATCCGGACTAAAGATAACAAGGACAACCCAAGTTGTTATCAGCGCTCAGTTCAGAAGCCTGCATCTCTGATGGTATGGGGTTGCATGAGTGCGTGTGGCATGGGCAGCTTACACATCTGGAAAGGCACCATCAATGCTGAAAGGTATATCCAAGTTCTAGAACAACATATGCTCCCATCCAGACATCGTCTCTTTCAGGGAAGACCTTGCATTTTACAACATGACAATGCCAGACCACATACTGCATCAATTACAACATCATGGCTGCGTAGAAGGATCCGGGTACTGAAATGGACAGCCTGCAGTCCAGATCTTTCACCCATAGAAAACATTTGGCGCATCATAAAGAGGAAGATGACGCAAAGAAGACCTAAGACAGTTGAGCAACTAGAAGCCTGTATTAGACAAGAATGGGACAACATTCCTATTCCTAAACTTGAGCAACTTGTCTCCTCAGTCCCCAGACGTTTGCAGACTGTTATAAAAAGAAGAGGGGATGCCACACAGTGGGAAACATGGCCTTGTCCCAACTTTTTTGAGATGTGTTGATGCCATGAAATTTAAAATCAACTTATTTTTCCCTTAAAATGATAAATTTTCTCAGTTTAAACATTTGATATGTCATCTATGTTGTATTCTGAATAAAATACTGAATTTTGAAACTTCCACATCATTGCATTCGGTTTTTATTCACAATTTGTACAGTGTCCCAACTATTTTGGAATCGGGTTTGTATTAAACCGCTGTCTTTTCCAGTTTGAGATGGTGATTTTTAATTTTTTTTTTTTTTTTTTTTTTTTTTTAGGATTTTAAACATTTCATTAGGCAAATAATATGCTTAATTTATAACAAATGGTATTATGCAACCTCAAGCTCAAGGTAAATTAATCAATATGAATATATTCTCTGAATCTTTGGATGATATTATGCACTGTAGATGATGATAACTTCAAACTCTTTGCAGTTTTTCTCTGAGAAACTCCTTTCTGATATTGCTCCACTATTTTTGGCCGCAGCATTGGGGGAATTGGTGATCCTCTGCTCATCTTGACTTCTGAGAGACACTGCCACTCTGAGAGGCTCTTTTTATACCCAATCATGTTGCCAATTGACCTAATAAGTTGCAAATTGGTCCTCCAGCTGTTCCTTATATGTACATTTAACTTTTCCGGCCTCTTATTGCTACCTGTCCCAACTTTTTTGGAATGTGCAGCTCTCATGAAATCCAAAATGAGCCAATATTTGGCATGACATTTCAAAATGTTTCACTTTCAACATTTGATATGTTATCTGTATTCTATTGTGAATAAAATATAAGTTTATGAGATTTGTAAATTATTGCATTCCTTTTTATTCACAATTTGTACAGTGTCCCAACTTTTTGGAATCGGGTTTGTATATTAAATAGACTAAACATAAGAGTTAAATAAGAGAGCTAAAAAAAGGAACTAAATATAAGAATTGAACATTTATACGCAGACTACACAAAGTGTGTGCATGCCTGAGTACACAGTGCAAACAGCATGAGACAATACAACATTTCATGGGCGTCGGAACCATTGTTTGTGGGTGGGACAAGACCCACCCACTTTTTAAGATGAATGCTATTGGACCCACTCACTTTTACTGTCTCTAATTCAGCCCATGTCTGTTCACCTACCCCTAACTAATAAACCTACCCCTAACTAAATTTGATATGTTATCTATAATCTGTTGTGAATAAAATATAAGTTTATGAGAATAAATTATTGTATTCCTTTTTTATTCAGAATTTGTATAGTGTCCCAACTTTTTTGGAATCGGGTTTGTAAAATGGAGATGAGTCATAGTCTATATCTCCTTCACACACACTCTTTTTTTTCTCTGTGCTTTGAATATTAAGGTGCACTGACATGTTCACCTTAAAAGCAAGAAATTATTTTAGTATGGCTAATAATACAGTATGAATTTAGACTAGAATAAGACTGCCTGAACTAATGCTCTTTTATTGTCTGCTTGTAGAGTTATTATGCCATTTAATGCGCTGTATTTAATAGGCTGGTTCACTTTAAGATGATGCAAACAAATTTGAAATGGAATGTATATCCCAAAAGGTTTTATAGTTGCCAACTACACTGGTAATGTAATTATAATCACAACAACAAGCTTTGCATCAGAATCATTGAGAATCCATTTGAGGTCGGCTTTAATCATTTTGAATTAATGTACATCTTAAAAAAGAATGATGTAAGAGCAGCGATATAAGCATAAATATTTGTTGTTGTCTTAGCATTTTCTTGTGTTGTAGACGTTCAGTCTCGTCGTCTTTAAAAATGAAGATGTAACCAAATGATGTCTCTGTATAATGGAGAAGAGAAAAAAAACCTTTTTGTTCTTAAGGACAGAAAGATGAGAACATACTTCAGCACAGGTAGCCTGGGGCTACATGATAAGTTTGACAGCTTTAAATAGATAATGTAAAGTCTCATTTATCATTAAGACATCTTTTTTGTTCCAGACCAATAGATCAAAGGTTGCAGAGAATCAAAAATGTGTAAGCAATGCACAGGCTGCATACAGAGTTTGCCGATTCTAGCCTGAAAGGTCAACCACTGCGCTGACGTGAATCTAGAACTAATTCATTACTATTTCAAAAGCCAAACAAAGCAGACCTGTCAGTTGAAAGCCACAAAGCAGACTAAAATCAACTGAGCTTGTCTCCAGACTCAGCAAAGCTGGTCCTCATACTAAAAATACTTTTCAATTAAAATTGAAATGAAGTTAAAGCATATGAGCAAGGTGGTGGAGTCCATTTTAATCAAATTCACCATGATTCATGAGGCCTTATGGATCAAAAGGTCAAAGGTGACTAGTAAGGTTTAAGAAAAATAGCATATATGCCTTTATCACACTCCCGCATTGGAAAAGGAATGTAAAAAACTTCAGCTGCAGCCTGCATCAATGGCTGTGCCCATAGCACGGGATTGTTGTGATTTATTTATGTAAAATTCAGCACAGATACTTCTTCTAAAAACACCAACCTCAGTTTACAATAATTAACTGAGTATTGTGAAACAAAGAAAAAAAGGTATCATAATATTCTGACGCATATTTCGTGATTTACCGTACGTGTATGTACAATACTTCAGAGTCTGATCACCTTATTTTATTGCAGAACTGCCAAGAATACAATACAAAAAACATCACATTAAAGAGCATTAGAATTAGACAAATCTTAAAATATTAATCACGACTAAAGTCTATTGGGGGATTAAATTAAAGGTTTGAGGGAAACATATTAAACAATAATATTCACATTTTTCATGTACTTTACAATGCAATTATCAATAATTAGATTAAATTGTAAATAAAGAAATATTTACAGCCCATGGAGTCTAGACGATTGTTCAAAAATATCTGGTTTGATCCTCGTAAGCGAGTCATATCCTCCATGTTTGAGTGCAATGATTGGATAGCATTATACTGTAGACAATAATGGGTGGTAATATAATGCCAAAATAACATTAAAAATAAAATTTAAATGAATCTGTCCAATGATTCCTCTCTCAGTAACCTGAGCTGCGTGCTTCTTGATCATCTCATGACTGGCAACACCGGCAGCGCTGACAATCGCGTCTCTCAGATAATGTTATACAATAATATAAAATATGGCATGCATAGCAGGGTTACATGTAAGTCTAAATAAACTGTTTTAAATATTGGCATTTATTGTTATGTTCAGCTAAATTAGTTACATTTTCTTCTCAAAACTGGCATCCATACATTGACATTAATGCAGGAGAAAATCCCTTACGCTACTAATCGTAGCCGGATGTGACGACACGCGGACTGTGATAAAGGCCTAATGTATCAGCTCGGATGCTTGCGGGATAGAAAGAGTGACCTATTACGATCATAGCAGTTGACTCAGAGCTGACGCTGTGGTAAATGAGCAGAAAAAAGGTCAAAGCTGTTCTTCTAAAAAGCATAGCTAGGCATTTTGCATTATTAACATCATCTTTGTTTTACTGTGCATATTATAATGTCAAAATGCCTATTATTAAAGTGACCCGCTAAAATATGTGCAAGACTATGAAATGTTCAGTGCAAGTGTCATGCCTCATAAAATAGGGAAAATGTGATTCCCTTTCAGTCGGTCACGTTTGACGTACGTCGGACGTCACCGACGGATTGGGATCACTTCAGGGAGCCCCTAACAGCTTCGAGATATAGAGAACAGGCCAATGAGAATTGGCGTGCGTAGATTTGCATCTCGCGCCCGCCCGCGTCGCGGGTATAAAGCGGAAGTGAAATGCAGAAATGCACGCACGTTTGTCATTCACTTCGGAGCCGAACGGCGTTGATGAAGAACGAAATGAGAGAGAGAGCGAGAGGCCAGAGAGAGAGGGAAACGCGCGTGTTGGCGAGAGCGGCACAAACCAGCGCGACCGCGCCCTGCTGCATTAAGAGGAGAAAAAAACAACTGCTGTTCTCACAGCAAGAGAGTTGTGAGTGCACACACACGGGCTGCACTATTTCCCGGTGTGTTGCCGCGTCCTCCCTGAGTGCTTCAGCACAAAAAGAGCGCGTTTTTCCTCACAAAGAGAGCTACACGGGTGTGACACTGCGTCTTTTTCGAGATGTCATTCCACCCGCGCGCTACTGGATGCGGTCGCTCTCGTCACCCGCTGACGGTCACAATCGCTGTATCACGTGCCTGGGCTTACAGCACGCTGAGGCAGCCTTTGTGGATAGTTCGTGTTCTCACTGCGGAACATGACTATCGCAGCGCCAGGTCGAGACTCGCCTACATTCGTGAAGGTGGAGTCCCCCTACCCATGCCTCGATCTAGCTCTATTCCCCAGAATAGATCTACTTCCCGACGAATGGCCGGGTGACCTGAGGATTACGGTTAGGGCTAACCCGCCGAGCGCACCTCCGCAGGCCCCTAACCCCTCACAAGCGCCGCTACCGGTTGAGCTTCGGAGGGACCCGCTGGCCCCTCCCATGGGCGCCCGGCGGTCTCCTTCGAGCTCGGCGGAGGAGCAGATGTCGATCGCTGCATCGGAGGGGGAGTTCCAGTCCTCGGAGGATGAAGATTCGGCTGCACTGCCTCCCTCTGGGAGAGTGGCAGCGGTCGAGTCAGACCCCGAGTTGACGGCTATGCTTTCCCGGGCCGCCGAAAAGGTCGGGCTTGAGTGGAACCCTCCACCACGTCCCGAACCTTCTAGGTTGGACGATTGGTTTCTCCGGGAAGAAAGGTACCGGGCCGGGACGCTGAGAACCAGCGCGGCCCGCCCCGGTACCTTTCTTCCCGGAGGTGCATGAGGAGCTCACCAGGTCGTGGTCGACACCCTTTAGTGCCAGGAACCGACCCGGTGGCTCTCCTCCTCCTCACTACCCTTGACGGCGGGGCAAGCCAGGGGTACGTGGGGATCCCGCCGATGGAGCGGGCGTCGCGATGCAACTGTGTCCGGCGACCGCCTCCAATTGGCGCGGTGACCCACGTCTCCCGTCCAAGGCCTGTAAGTTCTCCTCCAGTCTGACTGCGAAGGCTTACAGGTCTTGTGGCCAGGCTGCGTCCGCCTTGCATGCCATGGCGCTGCTTCAGGTGCATCAGGCCCAGGCACTCATGGATATGCACGAGGGTAGCCCTGGCCCAGAGCTCTTCCGGGAGCTCCGGACGGCGATGGACCTCGCCCTCCGGGCGACGAAAGTCACCGCCCATTCCATCGGTCAGGCGATGTCCACTCTAGTGGTCCAGGAGCGGCATCTCTGGCTCAACCTGGCCGACATGAGGGAGACCGATAAGACTCGGTTCCTGGACTCCCCCATCTCCCCGGCCGGGTTGTTTGGCGACGCGGTCGAGAGCTTTGCCCAGCAGTTCTCGGCCGCCCAGAAGCAGACGGAGGCCATAAAATACATCCTGCCCCGGCGGTCAGCTGCTGCCTCCACCC
The DNA here is from genome assembly GCA_018749465.1 of Paracanthobrama guichenoti. NCBI lineage: Eukaryota > Metazoa > Chordata > Actinopteri > Cypriniformes > Gobionidae > Paracanthobrama > Paracanthobrama guichenoti. The sequence goes on along the minus strand of JAGHMJ010000032.1, from coordinate 2,972,082 downwards.
CGCCGCCGGCCGCAGCACCTCCGCCTGCTCGTCGCCGAGCAGCAGCAGCCAGCAGCAGCCTCCACCCGGGCGTCGGCGTGGAGCCGGCCGTGGGAAGGACGTCCAGCCCGCTCAGGCCGCTGCCAAGCCAGGTGGCAAGCGCCGTCGTAGAGACCCTGAGGCGGGCCACCCAGAGATGGAGGAGACTGCTCTTCGGGAGACGGCCGCAGCACCTCTCCCGGAGGAGGGCCGGGGAGAGCGATATTGTGTCATCCTGTTCCGCCGCTAGCCCCAGTGCTAGCGGCACCCAAATTTGTCAATAAAAGAGCAGTTTCGGAATCTCTGGGTGCCAAGAGAGTGCGCTTGGCGGTGTTCGACGCTTCCATGCCTTGTCACCCTCAGGCGCCTCTCTTATCGCCAGCAGGGGTGCTGGCTGTGTCTGGGACGCTCACCAACGGCCTCCCACACTCGCGTGCCCCCTCAGCGGAAGCAGGTAAGTGTTGCACAGCACACTCAGACCCCACCTTGGGCCGCTACCATGCCGCCCGTGTCGGGTCCTGCATGCATGCCGCGCTGCCTGCCCGCTGCGAATGCGTCTGTGGTGCCGTTGGTCCCGCTTGCACGGTTCCTGGGAGCCTGGCTAGCGCTTCCCAGCCCGTCTCGCTGGCTCATCCGCACTATCAGGCTCGGCTATGCGATTCAGTTCGCCCGCGCCCCCCAAGTTCAGGGGCGTTCACTTCACCTCCGTGACGAAGGAGAATGCCCCTGTGCTCCAGGCGGAGATCGCAGTCCTACTGGCGAAGGACGCGATAGAGCCGGTCCCTCCAGCCGATATGAAGACCGGCTTCTACAGCCCGTACTTCATTGTACCCAAGAAAAGCGGCGGGTTACGACCGATCTTGGATCTGCGACTTCTGAACCAGTCCCTTCACAGGCTGCCATTCAGGATGTTAACGCAGAAACGCATCTTCAGGTGCGTCCGTCCCCAAGATTGGTTTGCAGCGATCGACCTGAAGGACGCCGTACTTTCATGTCTCGATTCTCCCTCGACACAGACCGTTCCTACGCTTTGCATTCGACGGACGAGCATATCAGTACAAGGTCCTACCCTTCGGGGCTGGCCCTGTCGCCTGTGTCTTCACGAAAGTCGCGGAGGCGCCATTGCTCCCATGAGAGGCGTGGTGTTCGCATTCTCAACTACCTCGACGACTGGCTGATCCTTGCCCAGTCGCGAGAGCAATTGTGCGAACACAGGGACATGGTGCTCCGTCACCTTTGCCGGTTGGGGCTTCAGGTCAACTGGGAGAAGAGCAAACTCTGCCCCTCGCAGAGGATCTCTTTTCTCGGGATGGAGATAGACTCGTCGCCGGACGGCGCGCTCTCACCGAGGAGCGCGTCCAGTCAGTGTTGAACTGCGTGAACTCGTTCGAACGCAGGATAGCGGTACCACTGAAACATTTTCAGAGGCTCCTGGGGCATATGGCGTCCGCAGCCGCAGTAACGCCGCTGGGATTGCTTCATATGAGACCGCTTCAACGCTGGCTCCACGACCGGGTCCGAGATGGGCGTGGCGCAGCGGAACTCTCCGTGTCCAAGTGACGCTGAGATGCCGCCAAACCTTCAGCCCGTGGTCGGACCCTTCATTTCTACGGGCAGGCGTGCCTCTAGAACAAGTGTCCAGGCATGCTGTTGTCTCCACGGATGCCTCATCCACCGGCTGGGGTGCCACGTACAACGGGCTTGCAGTATCGGGTCTGTGGACGGGGCCCCAACTGCAATGGCATATCAATTGCCTGGAGTTGTTAGCAGTTAAATCTTGCACTCAGCCGCTTCAAAACGCCGCTCAGAGGCAAACACGTTCTGGTCCGTCACGGACAGCACTTCGCGCCGTTGCGTGCACATCAACAAACAGGGTGGTCTCACGCCCCGTCGCATGTCACAACTCGCCCGCCATCTCCTCCTATGGAGTCAGAAGCATCTGAGGTCGCCGTGCCATTCATATTCGGGCCTGCTCAATCGCGCGGCCGACGAGCTCTCACGACAGCCAGTGCTCCCCGGAGAGTGGAGACTCCATCCCCAGGTGGTCCAGCTGATCTGGAGTCGCCCGGGGCCGCGCAGGTAGATCTGTTTGCCGCCCGGACTCCACCCACTGCCAGCTGTTCTATTCCCTGACCGAGGACCCTCGGTTCGGATGCGCTGGCACACAGCTGGCCCCGGGCCTACGCAAATATCACGTTTCCCCCAGTGAGCCTTCTTGCACAGACACTGTGCAAGGTCAGGAGGGACGAGAGCAGGTCCTGTTGGTCGCTCCGTACTGGCCCAACAGGACTTGGTTTTGAACTAGTGCTCCTCGCGACAGCACCCCTTGGCCCATTCCTCTGAGGAAGGACCTCCTGACTCAGAGGCGGGGCACCCTCTGGCACCAGCGTCCGGACCTCTGGAAACTCCATGTCTGGTCCCTGGACGGGGCGCGGAGGTTCTAGGCGGTCTGCCACAAGCTGTGGTAGACACCATTACTTCCGCTAGGCGCCCTCTACAAGGCACCTCTACGCGTTGAAGTGGAACCTGTTCGTCGAATGGTGCTCTTCTGCCGAGAAGACCCCGAAGGTGTTCGGTCAGTTCTGTGCTTTCCTTCCTACAAGGCGGGTTGGAGGCGAAGGCTGTCTCCCTCCACCCTCAAAGTTTATGTGGCCGCCATCGCGCCAATCATGACTACGTGGCGGGGAAGTCCTTAGGAAGCACGATCTGATCGTCAGGTTCCTGAGGGGGCGAGGGACTGAATCCGCCTCGCCCTCTCTCTCTACCCTCTTGGGACCTGTCTCTGGTGCTGACCGCACTGCAGAGGCCTCCCTTTGAGCCTTTGCAGTCAGCTGAGTTAAAAATTCTGTCTCTGAAGACAGTACTCCTGACTGCATTGGCCTCCATCAAGAGGGTAGGGGACCTGCAGGCATTTTCGGTCGACGAATCGTGCCTGGAATTCGGGCCTGGTAACTCTCACGTAATCCTGAGACCCGGCCGGGATATGTGCCCAAGGTTCCCACCACTCCTTTCCGGGACCAGGTGGTGAGCCTGCAAGCGCTGCCTTCGGAGGAGGCAGACCCAGCCCTAGCTTTTCTCTGTCCCGTCCGGCGCTGCGGACTTACGTGGACAGAACGCAAAGCTTCAGGACCTCAGAACAGCTCTTCGTCTGTTATGGAGGACAGCAGAAGGGAAAGGCTGTCTCCAAGCAGAGGATGGCCCACTGGATAGTGGATGCCATCGTCTTGGCGTATGAAACCCAAGGCGTGCCCTGCCCGCTCAGGTTAAGAGCCCACTCCACCAGGGGTGTAGCTTCTTCCTGGGCGCTGGCTCGTGGCGCCTCGCTGGCAGATATTTGTAGGGCTGCGGGCTGGGCGACACCTAACACGTTCGCTAGGTTCTATAGCCTACGTGTAGAGCCGGTATCTTCCTGTGTGCTCACTTCCCATAGTCAGTAACACCGAAGTGCCCGTTCTAAAGTGTCGGCTTGCTGCGCCACTCCCTTCCCATGGAGCGGATACGTGCGCTTATATGCTCCAGTCGAGTTCCCCAGTATGGCGAACCCTGTCGAGTCCTCCGCAACCCTCGGCAGTCGGACGTGGCGGGCGTCCGGCGCCAGGCCTAACGCCTTTCGTATGCATTGGTGGAACTTGTGTTAGGCTGGGTTCCATATGTTGTGACCCCACGGCGGTCCCATATGTGTATTCTCCACGGTAAGTCTCCCTCGGCGAGCTCGTGTCTTTCCCTCTCTGCCGTCTCAGTGTGGTGTGGACCCCGCCCTAAATGGCCGAGCCACCCCTGGGGCTTCCGTATGTAGCACTGCCCACGGCCAGTCCATACGTGTATTCTCCACATGGTAACTCCCTCCGGGCATGATGTGGCTTCATAGCGGCCCCCGGGCACGCTTTCCCAGCGTTATCCAATAGTCGGCTGAGTGGGTCTTGCGGAACAGCAGCTGACTCTCCCTGCGTGAATTTCCCCGCCCGGAACAGCCGGGGTCTGAGGGGCTTTCCCAGGGCGCTGGAAGTGGTAGCAACTGTGGCGTGTTCCAAAGGGATCCCAATTGCGTCAGTGGCGTCCGGCGTGCGTCGAGCGTGACCGACTGAAAGGGAGCGTCTCGATTACGTATGGTAACCCTCGTTCCCTGAAGGAGGGAACGGAGACGTGCGTCCCCGTCGCCACAATTGCTGTACCATCACTGCAGGCCGAGTCAGTAGTTCGGCTCCTCAGTGAAAAACAAGCGTCGTGCATTTCACTTCCGCTTTATACCGCGGCGCTGGGCGGAGCGCGAGATGCAAATCTCGCACGCCAATTCTCATTGGCCTGTTCTCTATATCTCGAAGCTGTTAGGGGCTCCTGAAGTGATCCCAATTAAATGTCGGTGGCGTCCGACGTCGTCTCCGTTCCCTCCTTCAGGGAACGAGGGTTACCATACGTAACCGAGACGATTTATAGTAACCTGAATAATTCAAAGTAATTCTGTTAATTAAGTAATTATGTTAATTAATTAATCCTGTTTTGATATACACTGCCGTTTAAAAGTGTGGGGTCAATGAAATTTGTTTGTTTTGTTTTTTGTTTAGTTTTTTGTAGAAAATGTACAGTTTTATACAGCAATGAAGCATTAAATTGATCAAAAGTCACAGTAAAGACTTTTACAGTGTTTTTAAAAAAAAAAAATACTGTTCTATTCATCAAAGAACCCTGAAAAAAAAAAAAAGATCATTGTATCCACAAAATTTGATAGCGTTTAACTCCACTTTCAGACAAACTTCAAACAAACGCTGCCATTTTAAAGTGTGTTCAACTTTGTCAAGTGGACGAAGATCCCTCGATTTTAACCAAGGGAGCGAGTCTACTCAACATGTACACTTCAGGCAGATCCATAGACCACAATGCACCATGATTGTGACAGCTGACCCCCAATATTTTTAAATATTTCTATTTAATATAAACATATTAATATTTAATATTTGTTTATGTAATTTTTTTAACATACAGGCCTATAGAATGGTGCATAAACAAATTCATAAGGAAAAAACTGTAAATAATGAATCAGCTCCATTGCGGATTCCAAGTGATCAAAGGCTTAGGGATTTCCATTTAAACACATTGCAAGGGTTCCACCAGTAGTGGGCATTCGTGCGACGTAAGCAATGACGTACATCAATGTGAACGATACGGAGGAAAGTTAGCGAGGGAAGGGCATAAAAAAATTAATTAAAAATTAAACTTAAATGCAGCCCTGATCAGCATATTAAAATGATTTCTTGAAGGATCATGTGACACTGAAGACTAGAGCTGAAAATTCAGCATGGCCATCACAGGATTAAATTACATTTTAAAATATGAAATTTGAAACAATTGTTTTAAATGGTAACATTTAAATTTGGCATGATATAAATCCCAGACCATTCTTAGTTGTACCTAATCTTTAAATTGTATACTTTTTTCAAAAGTGATTTATGTTATTTGACACTCAGATAATACTTGCATACCAGTGCTAGATGTTGTATATAATCAGAAAATTGTTAAACAGCTTAACATTGCATGGTTTGTGATGATTTGTCAGCATTTGATAAATGTAGTAATACAATGATTAATTAAATCACTCTTTAGAAAGTGTCTGCATTATGACACATTGCATACAGTCAAGACATGCTCAATAATTTGTGAATTGTGCCATTGTGAATTTTGAAGTGAATTACCAAGCATGTGTTGAGTTCAGTGTGAGTTGAACTGGACAGAAGACTGCAGCTGTGCTGTCGGTATGAATTTATCTGTGTGTACTTGCGTTTCATAAAGTTGAAGAAACACTGGTGTACACATAGCACGAAAACATTTTGCTTTGTCACGATTCATCCTTGGCTAGAAGTTATATCAGTTATCTTTGTTCTTCCTCTTGGAAGTATAAGTACATAAAATGCTGCCCATAAAATGATGGATGACACGCTGTGTACTCATTGTCACTTGAGCTTCATGGCCTTGGGTGGTGCCTTTGAGCCCCTCCACAATTAGCCATGTTCCCCAGCATGATTAATATTAACCATTAGAAATAATCGGATATTTGAAATAGCACTGTCAATTCAGATGTGAATGCGTATATGGGCCTTACAGAATTAGTGCCAGGCTAATGAAAAGTAATGACTCGTTTTGCAGTGCTTATTCAATCGAGCTCTTCTGCAAATGAAGGAGGAAGGAATTTCCATCAGCCCTCGGCCCGGTGGGTTCAGATGATTGCCATCCAGTGCAGCCCCTCTCTTCCATTTTTAGTCATCAAAATGAGCGCTAATTGTCTTCAATGCCACCCTCCTTGCCTGAGAAAAAAAATAAATTATATATATATATATATATATATATATATATATATATATATATATATATATCTCAAAATTATATCACGATATTTCAAGAATATTTGCGATAACGATATTTATGACGATATAGAAAAAATACATGGAACAAAGTTTTATTGGTTATTGCAGCTGGTAGGCAGCAGCATTTATTAGTGCAAACAAAATCAAGGGCATTGTCCATCATTTTCCAATGAGCTACTGTCAATGATGAGAAAATATTTAATTCAAAGTGTAAATCTATTGTCATAAGGTGGCAGCAGCAGCAGCGTCACAGTCACACACAGCACGAGTCAAATGAAAGCAAAGTAGCCTTGGTTCAAGTTATTAGTGTTTTCACTGGAAATCTTAAGTAAAACTATAACATAACATAACATTTTAGTTTAACAACAACTAAAGTAATTTATGCCATGGTCAGTCTGAATATTCGATTCTGATTGGCTGGAAGGTGTCCAATAAAATCATTTAATGCACAGGTAGTTCCAAGTCAGATCATCGTTCTATATTAATGCGCTGTTTTCATTATGAAGCGCACACACAGACATGTCACTCACATAGAGAGCGGAGATCACGCTATGACTTTTAGCAATAAAATAGCTAAGCTACAGGATCACTACATTATATTTCTCAGCAACGATGGGGTTGCATCACTATTTTTAAGTAATAAACGCACATCTTCATTGTTAAGAGAGACGCTGAACAGATGCAGGCACGAATATCTCTCTCTCTCTCTGATATATATATATATATATATATATATATATATATATATATATATATATATATATATATATATATATATATATATATATATCAATCAATTGAACTTAACTCACATTATCACTATATACAGATTTCTAGACAAATGCATTTTGGGCAGTGTTGCCAGATTGGGTCAATGATTTCCAGCCCAAAAGCTCACCAAAACACGCCCACTCCAAGAAAAAAATGCCAAAAACTTTAACTTCCAAAATAATATATAATTTTATTGCCATACCAATCAAGGTTGATATGTACCATTTTTATCTTCTTAAAACATAATGTTGATGAAAAAGATAATTAGCAAATATGGCTAAAATGTCCAGGTGGAAACTGTCAAAGCGGCAATCCCTCAGAAAAACACGTGTATCATTTTCAATGTCAACAGTAAGAAGCCAATTTAAGTGCAAAAAAGTGCCCAATATAAGAGATCCGAAAAAGCAACGTAATTAACAGGCATTTCACACGTTAATGAACACACACCACTGGCAAAATGCGTCATTCATTGTGCAATAATCCACCAACAAAAAAATAACAAAAATGCACTTACCTTTGTGTTATGCTTTGCTTCGACAAAACAACGTCTTTTGTGAAGTTCATAGAACACACACTTAGCATTGTCAAGACTGATTAGTTGTTGATTCAAACCTCTTTCAGCAGCTGTCGGGGTTGCTAGTTGCAGATGTCCTGAGTGTGTATATGATGATGGACAGGAGTCATGGTTATATTTATAAAGAGTCTTCGAGTCACAGGTGTAATCCATGTTTGAGAGTTGGGTCACTCTCCCACTCTTTACTGTAGATACAACTTACTGTATATTTATGCCACTTTGACATGCGATCACTTGAATATACAGCTACGAGTTATCACGCTAAAAACCTGTCAATCATGAATGACCAGTCTGCCTGCTGATCGCTGATTGGCTGAAAGTGCATGCTCGTCAGCGACGTCAATACCTACGCCAACTGACTCTTTGTGGGCCTGTGTGTGTCATGATGACTGATTTTATGGAGTACATGCACACTTGAGTTTTGTTTATTAAGCAGTTAGACTATACAATTTAGATTTTTTAAAACCACCGAACTGACCCCAGAGCAGCCCAAATTTTGTCCACCCGCCCAAACCCAATTTTACCCACACAATCAAATTCAAAACCGCCCAATTGGGCAGGAACCCTCCCAATCTGGCAACACTGATTGTGGGTTTGTCTTCTTCCATGTGTCTCACCTCCCCACAGGCTGTAGAATGCTATGCATTGTATGAATACGTGGGTTGCCAGGTTGGCTGGGGGTTAATCCTCACGGCTGGAGAGCCGAGGGGCTCGGGCAGCAGCAGTTGTCATAGCATGTGTATCAAAGTGATAAGCTCACTCCGCCCAATAGCTCGCTCCACCCAATAGGGCTATTATCCTCCTCTGCCTGTGTCTGATTAGAGTGATTGAGCAAAAGGAATCTGTTCTGTAAAAAAGGATTAATGTTTGCAAACAGAGGGGTCATGCTATATTGCTGCACCCAAGTGACATATTTGACATTTAAACACATTTATTTGTGATGAGCACAAGTGGTCAACACATACAGTTTTACACATGGCCACATTGATTATTCTATTCTATTCTATTCTATTCTATTATATTATATTATATTATATTATATTATATTATATTATATTATATTATATTATATTATTGTCCCATCATAATAAATATTACATTTTATAATATATTTACTCACCAAAAAGGTTTGATTTAACATGTTAGTACAAGTACTTAATGGTTATTTGGTCTTTATTAAATACTTCTTTTTTTTTTATACTGAGAAATCATTTCTAAGTATTTCTATAAATATATTTATAAAGATTCATTAAGACATATACTACAAAACAGTTATAATTACAGTTATATTATTTTTATAGTTACATATAAGTCATACATTTGCTTTGTCAGTGCGCATGCTCATAATTAATTTTACGCTGATTTATAAGTATTAATTAGTCAGTCTTATGGTTCCATGAATGGTCATTTTGATTTGTTCAAATCTATAACTCCTCAGCCATATGCATGGTCTTGCTTATAGCAGTTTGAATGTATACTTTAAAAAATAATGTTGCTGTGTTTTGCTAGTATGTAACATTAAAAAGATATGTTTTAACTGTTTGAATTAATTATTTATTGTTTATTAGTTACATTTACAAATAAACAACTTAAAATGTATAAGCCTGTATTATTGCTCACAATAAGTATTTATAAGAACACAACACTTCTATTAATAACAATATATTCACTTATTTGACAGAAATACTAAAAAGTAATTGTAACTATAATATAATAACATTATAGCAATGCAGGCTGCATCTTTGTAAATACAATCATAGAACCGCATCGACTGACTAATTAATACTTATAAATCAGTGTACAATGAATTATGAGCATGCGCATTGAGAAAAGCAAATGCATGATTTATAAGTAATTATAAAAAATAATATAACAACTACAATTGTTCTTAAAATGCAGTCTTAATGAGTCTTTATAAATATATTTATAGAATAGTAATAATTACTTTTAAACAAGTACAAATGGGGCTAATTCATTATAAGCATGGACTTCATAGAAAGTGTTACCAATTTTATTTTACAATACATTACTTTCTTTAAATAAAACATTTATGTAAATATAATAATTTGACAGAATAGTTACTTTACCTGAAAGATGAATGTCCATGCATGTTCATTTTATCCATATTGAGTTTTCTGTTCTTTTTCATCCAGAATCCAATGCCAGACTTCTCAAACCTATAATAAACAAACGTGTCTGCTGCACAGGAATAAAGAAGTCTCAGACAGCTTTATGCTTTTATGTCTGTTTCCATTATTGTTGAGAATGGCTTTCCATCAGTGTTTATTACAGTGTTTATTCCCATAACTATGACTCTAAATTTAAATGTGTTCTGTAATACCATGTGATATGTTCATTTTTGTAACGTGATCAGAAAGCAAATGTAACTAGCAATTTTTCACCATACTACACAGCAGAGCTGGTCTTGACATTTTTCAGCCTTTCTACAATATTTTATATAGTTCAATATTTTTTTATTTTTTTATTTTTTTTATTCAGTTTGCTCTGAAATGGATTATTTTTTGAAATATAATTGCAAATATATCATGAATATATTTCATGTATATTGCCCAGTCCACTGAAAACACGCATGTGTGTCCATGTTAACTGTTATTTGTTGGATACTCTACAGATTTAGTTTATTGATATTAGTTTTCTTTTCTTTTTTTCTTTTTTTACCCATTTTATGTATTATATAAGTGACTTTTCCTTGTTTTGTACTGGTTTTCTGGATGAAATAGAAATTAACATGAATGAATCGCCTTTAAACTGAAGCGTTTCTTAATTATATCAGACAGTGATCATAAATCCTTGTTCCTCTCTATGGGACTGCAGGCACATAAACAATTTTGGGAGGGGATGCAGGCAGATATTACCATTGAAATCAAAGCTTGTTTGATTGGAAGGACATCCAAAAGTGCTTCAGTTTCCCACGCAGGGTTGACTGCGATACAGACCCAAACTTGAATCACCCTCCTGAGTGGATAAGGCAATCACACAGCCGCCGGTTTGATTGATCTGGGCAGGAAACTCCAACACGCGGGCCGTCGACTGCTTTCTGAGATACTAATAGCATTGCAGGAAATTAAACTGAGAGTTCAGCTTTATTTATTTCATAGAACATGTACTCGCATTCTCTAGACGGTGCTAAACTTGACATGTAATGTGATGACAAGAGATTGGAGTGTTGATTTGTTGTGAATATGGATGCTATGGAAACTTGGTCTAGTACGGGGATTTTCATTTCCAGCTGTGAAATCTATTGGACAGAATTAAGAAATGCTAATTGATTAATGACTAAAATGTCATGAGGGTTGGGCTGAAAATATTCTGTTAGATGAAAGGTGTGCTGTTTGATTCATTTGAAGAAGCACACAAAACACAAAAATATTTATATTATATTATATGATATTATATTATAGCCTATTATTCAGTGCTGTCAGTCGATTAAAAATAACTAATTAATCGCACTTTGGAGTTTTTAATATTTTTATGTTGTAATAATTTCACAGTTACTCTCTAAATTAATATAGAAACGACTTAAGGACAGTATTTTTAAACATTTGTTGTAATGGCATCTTTTTATGAATGAAGGCCAGTATCACTGATGCTAAATCTGTTACAGATGTCTATGAAGTTTTTTTTTTTTTTTTTTTTTTTTTTAAACATTAATGATAGACATTCAACATTACAGTGTAATTGAAAGCTATATCAGTTATATCAAAAATAACAACTTTTAATTTAATTGAAAATAATCTTCACATAAACCTATTATAATAAATGTTATATTTACCTGTGGCCTTCATATATAATCAACATATAGAAATTGAACAATGTTATCAAAAACTTTTTAACTGCATTGATTATAAATTAAATAAAGATGAATCCTTATTAAAGATAACATTTTTACCTTTGTTCTTCAACCCTCTACAATGCGAGTAAATCACTCACATACGCGAGTATATTTCACTCTGGGCAACTAAACAATATCTATCATTAGCCATTGGCTAATAAATACTTAGATTTTACTCACTAGTGTGTGTTAGAGGCTAAGAATAAGTTTAGCATAGATATATTTAAACTCACTGAACACTCAGACTGAGCACTTGAGAGTTTCGCTCTTGTCAATCGATCTAATTTATACGATTTCATATCAGCTCATCTGACATACCGTAAACTCTTACGTTAGTGTGAAGTGTCGCTTTGCTGCGCACGTTTCTCACACACACACACACACACACAGCGTGAGAGTCTTACATACCATGCAAAATTATTATATTATTAATTATTATTATTATTATTATATTATTATTATATTCATTCATGCATTTTCACAGTCATAGAAATATGAAATATATATTTTAATTGTAACACAATAAAGTTATAAATTTTAAAATTATAAATTATAAAATACTGTATATACTGTACTGTATATATTCCATTCATGCTAGATCACTTATATTTATATAACAACCTAGGTACAGAAACATTCGGGCCCTCACGGTCAGATTGTGTGACAGTTTCTTCCCCCAAGCCATCAGACTCCTCAACTCCATGTGACTGGCCTGACAACACACACTCTCACACATGCATTTCACATTAACTTAATCAATCTTTGAACATAAACTCACAAACTTTGCACATTTGCAAACTCAAAAACTCCCCACTACTTTGCCTTGTCTCTTTATTTTTTCCATTTACATTCAAGTTCAAATACCCTGCCTTGTTTACTAAACATCTGGTTGGGACAGACAAAATTATGGAAGGCACCAAATTACTAACAGCAGCAATAGTATAGTAGGGTAAAGCACATGGATGAAAGTTTTGACACAAATCGACCCAAGGTTCGAATCTGTCATTTGCCAAACTCGCTCTACTCCCTTTCCCCAACACATATCAGATCGGAAAGGCATTTATTTTCAATAAAAATGAAGAAAGTATTCAAAAAGTGGAAATAAAGTGTCTAATGTGTGTTAAATAATAAAGTGTTTATTAGTTAGGGGTAGGTGAACAGACATGGGCTGAATTAGAGACGGTAAAAGTGAGTGGGTCCAATAGCATTCATCTTAAAAAGTGGGTGGGTCTTGTCCCACCCACAAACAATGGTTCCGACGCCCATGAAATGTTGTATTGTCTCATGCTGTTTGCACTGTGTACTCAGGCATGCACACACTTTGTGTAGTCTGCGTATAAATGTTCAATTCTTATATTTAGTTCCTTTTTTTAGCTCTCTTATTTAACTCTTATGTTTAGTCTATTTAATATACAAACCCGATTCCAAAAAAGTTGGGACACTGTACAAATTGTGAATAAAAAAGGAATGCAATAATTTACAAATCTCATAAACTTATATTTTATTCACAATAGAATACAGATAACATATCAAATGTTGAAAGTGAAACATTTTGAAATGTCATGCCAAATATTGGCTCATTTTGGATTTCATGAGAGCTACACATTCCCAAAAAGTTGGGACAGGTAGCAATAAGAGGCCGGAAAAGTTAAATGTACATATAAGGAACAGCTGGAGGACCAATTTGCAACTTATTAGGTCAATTGGCAACATGATTGGGTATAAAAAGAGCCTCTCAGAGTGGCAGTGTCTCTCAGAAGTCAAGATGGGCAGAGGATCACCAATTCCCCCAATGCTGCGGCCAAAAATAGTGGAGCAATATCAGAAAGGAGTTTCTCAGAGAAAAACTGCAAAGAGTTTGAAGTTATCATCATCTACAGTGCATAATATCATCCAAAGATTCAGAGAATCTGGAACAATCTCTGTGCGTAAGGGTCAAGGCCGGAAAACCATACTGGATGCCCGTGATCTTTGGCCCTTAGACGGCACTGCATCACATACAGGAATGCTGCTGTAATGGAAATCACAACATGGGCTCAGGAATACTTCCAGAAAACATTGTCGGTGAACACAATCCACCGTGCCATTCACCGTTGCCGGCTAAAACTCTATAGGTCAAAAAAGAAGCCATATCTAAACATGATCCAGAAGCGCAGGCGTTTTCTCTGGGCCAAGGCTCATTTAAAATGGACTGTGGCAAAGTGGAAAACTGTTCTGTGGTCAGACCAATCAAAATTTGAATAACGCCATGGGACACTATGTCATCCGGATTAAAGAGGACAAGGACAACCCAAGTTGTTCTCAGCGCTCAGTTCAGAAGCCTGCATCTCTGATGGTATGGGGTTCATGAGTGCGTGTGGCATGGGCAGCTTACACATCTGGAAAGGCACCATCAATGCTGAAAGGTATATCCAAGTTCTAGAACAACATATGCTCCCATCCAGACATCGTCTCTTTCAGGGAAGACCTTGCATTTTACAACATGACAATGCCAGACCACATACTACATCAATTACAACATCATGGCTGCGTAGAAGAAGGATCCGAGTACTGAAATGGCCAGCCTGCAGTCCAGATCTTTCACCCATAGAAAACATTTGGCGCATCATAAAGAGGAAGATGCGACAAAGAAGACCTAAGACAGTTGAGCAACTAGAAGCCTGTATTAGACAAGAATGGGACAACATTCCTATTCCTAAACTTGAGCAACTTGTCTCCTCAGTCCCCAGACGTTTGCAGACTGTTATAAAAAGAAGAGGGGATGCCACACAGTGGGAAACATGGCCTTGTCCCAACTTTTTTGAGATGTGTTGATGCCATGAAATTTAAAATCAACTTATTTTTCCCTTAAAATTATACATTTTCTCAGTTTAAACATTTGATATGTCATCTATGTTGTATTCTGAATAAAATATTGAAATTTGAAACTTCCACATCATTGCATTCTGTTTTTATTCACAAGTTGTTCCAACTTTTTTGGAATCGGGTTTGTAATTTAATTATGCGTCCGGGCCAGTGTTTGTCTTATGTAGCACCATGGTCCTGGAGGAACACTGTTTTGTTTTGCTGTGTACAGACTGTATAGCGCTGAAATGATAATAAAGCTACTCTGACTCTTAATTTGAGTTAAGCCGCTAATTAAATAGTTTATTAAATGTATATGGTTAATTAAATGATTTTATATGTGTATGTGAGCTTTGACTTCCCTCTTCCTCAAGGAAGTGACAGTGACATCATTTAGGTCTTCAGAGGAGCCAACTTGGCAAGTTCTTTTCTTATCTAACATTCAGAATTGTTTTTTCATGCTTGACAGGATTCATAAAGAATAACATATTCACTCTGTTTCAAAGTAGACAGAAAAAAATATTTATTTAATGTTTCCTCTATTTATAGAAATGTTGTCATATTGTTGACTCCTGAATGCTAATGATCTGAGGACATACAGTAACCTTGAAAACAGGAAGAGTAGCAGCCATTTTAGTTTGAAATATTAAATATTCCACACCATCACAAGTCTATTCATTTAGCTCAAAATAGCACAATGCAATGTACTATATTAAAAATCATTTCAAATATGACTCAAGTATGTACTAAACACGTTAGGACATTGGTCTGGTGTGAAAAAATGAGTGCTTTTATGTTGATGCTTGAAAGATTAGCAGACAGTGATATGCACTGGCATGTCGAGATGACTGAGATGAGTATCTGTTTGTAATGCTAGTATGTTTGTAATGTAATTCCCTCATGACGTTATTGCATAACTCATATAGATAAGATAATCCTCTGCATGTATGAGCAGTCTGCAGGGAGCATCCAGATGCCGTAGCGTAGACGTCAGAAAGCACTCAGTGCAGCATTTTTAATCAATAATAATCCAAAGACCACCTTCTGCATATCCCTTTGAGGCCTGTTTAGTGATGTCTGCTTCATGAATTCTTGACGTCATATGGAAGGACATTAGCACAGTCATATGGTGGGTTGTGAGAAAGACACTGACTTTCTAAAAATAGATGGTGTGAAACTAGGCCAGGGTGCAGAGCAGGCAGCTGGCACACAGGAAGAGAATACTTTTATGTATTTGTTGTTGGTTTTTTTTCCCTTTTGTTTCAGCATCCAGAAGGAGACCTTGCAACATAATGCATTTCAGCACTATTCCCTGTCATTTCCCAAACTCTTTGCAGTAGCCTGGTGTGCATTATTAGACCTCTGAGATGTCTTCATTCCAGGTGTTGTCAGTCCTGATAACTTCTGTGTGCTTGTTACACCCCGTCTTAAGGGTGCAACTTGAAAGACTCTGGAATGCAGTGAATTTGGACCAACAGTGATGAATTTATTGTCTTAAATTGTGCCTCTAGGGCCAAAATAACAAACAAAACTTTCTTATTCTAAAACCTCTAAAACACACACAAACTCTGCACTATCAAATTCTCTCTGCTCAGAACACAAGATGGCTGCATCCAAAATCGCATACTCTCTTGAGTGCTTATTTTGAATAAGTAATTACTTCACGACTGAAAAGTATGACTGAAAGTATGAATGTGTGTGGTATGAATGTAATCTGGACGTACTACATTCACCAGGTTGTCATTATCATGTGACCTACTAGCGTCAGTTACGTCGCTTCACTTCCATTCACAAATCCTCTCACATGGCCTCATGGGATAGTAAGGTGTCCATCGTATGCACAGTTCAGAATCTCACTGGAAGAAGTAGGTCATCCTGCTATTTTTTGCCTACTCTTTTATGAGTACAGTGAATTCGGACATACTACTTTTGTCACATACTTTATAGTAGGGGAAGTATGCGATTTCAGATGCAACCTCCAGAAGAAGTGATGACGTGCTTTTTAAAGTACTGTGCACTAAGCAGGACATAGCAATCAGCTTGCAGGAGCCAATCAGATGACGTTCCTAGACAGACACTCACAAAGCAACAGAAATATAACAAAACACAAACCATAAGGTCGTAACAGTACTGGGGGAGTAATTTGAAACTGTATCGTTCCAAGATAGTAGCAAAAAGTAGCAAACTACATTGAGGCTAAGGGCCCTATCATACACCTGGTGCAATGTGGTGCCAGGCGCGACGCAAGTATTTTTTGCTAGTTTCAGCCCGACGCAGTTATCATTTTCACATCCTGCGCCATGTTGTTTAAATAGAAAATGCATTTGCATCCATCTGTTCACCCATGGGCGTGCTGGTCTGAAAACGAGGTGCGTTCAGGCGCATTGTTGGAATGTTGCTATTTTAAGGCAACTGAAAACGACTGCGCCATTGACCAACAAAAACCTGGTCTAAAGTCAATAGTGCAGTATTTTTTGTGTTATTTAAAGGGCGTGTTAGTAATATGTGCCTATAGGTAGGTGCACAATGCAATGTGTGCAACACGCAGCAGCACACAAACATTTTTAAATATTAAAAATAAAAGGATTCCTCTCTGGAGAAGCGTCTTTCCGCTCGCAAATTCCGCCATGTAAATAGCGAATCCGCCATGGTGCAAGCGCAACTGGCTTTTAAAGGGAATGGGAGATGAGACTCTGATTGGTTTATTGCACGTTACGCCCAAAGCACACCCATGACTCATTAAGAGACTACGTACAACCCTTTTGGACCATGCGCCTGACGCACCGACCATTTTTACCGTCATTAAACTAGCAAAAGTGGATTCGGACACACCCTAAGTGCACCTTCATCATGCGCTTCAGACCATGCACTTAGATCATTAAAATAGGGCCCAATATGTTTTGAAAACATTAATATACATTTAATTTATAATTTCATTAAATCATTAAATCATTAATCTTTCAATCAACTGATTATTCACCTTTATTAAAATGTGCATGTCTATAAATATCCTTTATTAAAATATTCTTTATTAAAATTTGCATGTCTACAAATCTATGTATATGAAGCTAAAAACAATAATCAGTAAAATAAAGACTTTCAATAACGTCCTTATGTCATTTTTATTATTTATGGCCATCAGTCATTTTTACATGTTTTCCGCCCCTTTCTCTCCTTGTTGTGATTGAGATTGTCTTTGTTGCCCTCTTTCTCTCATTAAGTTACTTAGAATGGTACTTTTAATTTTGTTACTCCGTAAAACTGGTACTCACTCATTTAAAAATGCTACTTGTGTATGACTGTAATAAATCTTTTACAATAATGCAGTTAACAGTCATATGGAAAACCCAAAGGAGCATCAGTAAGAAAATGTGAGTTTGTGCAAAAAAATTGCATCCTTGAAGTGCTTGGTAAGTGGAGATCAGTGGAGGAAACATCATCAAGCAGTGCACTGGAGCTCCGTTCTCCTGCTTAGAGGGGAAATCAATAATACAGGCACTTTGCCTCATCAGTCGCCTACGCATCTTCGAGATGTACTATAAGGTAATGCTTAGACGAGGGTATTTTTGTCTGTGAAATTGCTTGGAAATGCAAGTCCAAGATTCTTCTACATACAGAGCAACTGGTGTAGTGCAAATTACATCCGCTGGAGTAAGGTGAATGATTACAGTGCCTCACCTTGAATTTGATTTGGCTGAAAGCATCAGTCTCATGTGGCAGGGATTTTATTTCCCTCCATGACAGCTTTCTGCAGTGTGGCTGGTTGATGATGCGACCTCAAATGATCCAGCAAACTGAACTATATCACTTTTTCATTTTTTCC
Source organism: Paracanthobrama guichenoti (assembly GCA_018749465.1). NCBI lineage: Eukaryota > Metazoa > Chordata > Actinopteri > Cypriniformes > Gobionidae > Paracanthobrama > Paracanthobrama guichenoti. The sequence goes on along the minus strand of JAGHMJ010000032.1, from coordinate 2,953,843 downwards.
CTAATGCAGCTCCCCCAAACGTTCGGATCATCCACTCCGGTCACGCATGCAACATTGAGGAGGAGCGCTACACAGAGAGGGTGTACACCATCCGGGAGGGGGAGACTTTGGAGCTGACCTGCCTGGTCTCTGGGCATCCACGGCCACAGGTAAGGCTCTCTGTGTTTACTGACCTTCGATTATCAGCATGAGGCTGCTCATTGATGGGTACCATCGCAGGACTTCTAGATATTTGCACAAGATTAGAAATTGAAAATGACATTCGCTGTGTCCAAAATCAAATTCTTCCCAACTATATAGCATGCAAAAAACAGTACGCCAACAGAGTCTGAATACATAGGGTACTTAAAAGGCACACCTTAAGAAAAATGTGCTTTTCATTACTCCCATGCTGTATGATTACAGAGGAAACTATATATGTTTGTACTGAACATTTATGGAGCAAAAGATTTTGTGTGAAAATAAATCATTAAAGTGGTTTATTTTGTTTAAAAATCTTATAAATGTATGGGGTGGCGAGGGGGGCCTTTTACTCCACACATGGGGTAAAAGGCTCACCAACATGGGGCAAAAGGCACACAGTATTGATACACTTTAACTAAAATAATGTCAATACCTGTTCAAAACAATCACTTTTAGCAAAGTTTCTGTTTATTCTGATCAATAAAATAATTCATTTTTGTTCAATAAATATGCTGCTAATTAGACAAAATTATTTTAAAAAGTAAAGATTCTGAAAGCATTGAATGAGATCCTATAATAATTTGATATAGATTTATAGTAGTAACAATAAATAATATTTTATTAAATGATATGATATGGTTAATGTCATATTTTTAAATTTGACATTAACATTAAACATGACATTATGACATTAAATTCTATATATATATATAGAATCAACTTTGCGCTGCTGCCTGTGATCACGTCAAAGATCAGACAAATTCACAAAATTCACAAAACATTTTATATTGAGTTCTCCTAAAAAGCAGTAAAAGTTCTTAGTTAAGAGTTTCCTCTTAAAACCTATTCACAAAGCTGCTGAGAGCAACCTTTACTAAGGAACAGAAAGAAGTCTTAAGCTAAGAGTAAGGACGGGGTTGACCTCGTTGCTATGCCCACAGTGATTGGCTGATGGGGGAGGAGTCTCAGTCAGTGATAGAAATATTGTAGAACGTATCATGTTGCCATATTCGAATAAAGATTTTAAAATAAAAATGTTGCCATATTAAAATAAAGATTTTTTTTTTTACCATATTAAAATAAAGATTTTAAAAAGTAGGCTGTGTCACTAATTAAACAAGTATATGTTCAGCTAATTATCAGCCTCTTGAGAGAGATTGCAGAATTCAAGTGACAAATGAAGTTTTATAAACAAAGTTCGGGAGCAGCACTATCTAATCAGCTCAAGAGGAGACATACAGTACACACAGCCAAATCACAGTTACCTCCACAGTTTTCTGCATCCCTCCACCACCCCGACTCTTCACTCTCTGCCCAGCCGGGGATTCAGGGAGTAGGCCTACTCTGGGTTTGGGCTCGGTGACCTCGATCCTCTCGGACAACATGGCAAATAGGCTTATTTTACTCTTTTACTCTATCTGGTCATTTGTAAGTGTGAACTCGTGAAACAACTGCCACAGGTTTTTATTAAATAAATAATATTTATAATTTTTTGGCATTTTTGCCTTTTTATTATGATAGGACAGTGAGTATACAGGAAGCAAAGTGGAAGAGAGAAAGGGGAGAAAGGTCCGCAACAGCCATTAGGATTGTTTGTGATTTGGTCTTAGTGACTTAGGAGTCCTCTTGACTACTCCTAATGTTTCACAGATTAAGGAGCTAGTTTTAGTGCTAAAATGCTTTGTGAAATACTCTTACAGCAAAATTGTAGGAGTCCTAAAATTAGGACTGACACGCCCATTATTTTTAAGAGTTTGGAAAGTTAAAGGAGCTACTTTTAGCCTTAAGATGTTTTGTGAATACGACCCCAGATGTTTTGGAAAATGCTGAGGCAAGTTTTTGTGCCATCTAGTGGTCTAGAGGAAAATAAAATCAAAGGAGCCTTTTACCCCATGGAGCCTTTAGCCCTATTGTACCCTATTTTTGAAACAAGTATGCTAAAAGTACCCGGAAGACCTACTAATTCTACAGAGATTCTGAATTGCACATTTGATGGACACTTTACTATCCCATGAGGTCACAGGAGGTGAATTGCTTGGAAGTGAAGCAATTAAACTGGTCACGTGACAGTACCCATATTCATACTATATAGAACATACTTTTTTAGTGGTCGTAAAATAAGTTCAAATTCAAACTACTCGGACACAGGCGGATTAACCATATGGGCAATTGGGCAAGTCCACGTCCAGGGGGCACCACTCAAATATGTTTTTCTCCAGTAAGACAAATGATTCTTAATCTTTCTAGCCATGACCTATATATACCCTTTCATCAGAACGTTCTAAATGTTTTTTTAAAAAAAAAAAAAAAATTCCCTAGTGAATCAGGTGCGATCTATCACCAGTTTCACACATTTTGTCCCTTCACCCGAAATGAATGAAACTGCCTTGCTCATGGATGTGTGAATTCACTACACGGAGCGTCAGCCTTGCACATTCACATTGTACTTTGCAGCCGTTAGCAAACAAGAAAGGGACAGAGTGTAAGTGATCCATTTTTAAATTTTATTTTTGTTTCAGAACCTCACAAAACTATGTAGCTATAGAGATGTAATTGCAAACAAGATCTTTTGTTGGCCATAGTCTGAAGTGATTAACCGTTTGGATTTTCATTACGTCAATAATCAGTTTGTATTGCAATAATAAAATCTAAGAAACATGATTTTCTTGAAATGAAACAGATGATTATATTATACCTGTAACTGCTTGTAACTGCTGGGTTCACTAGTTCTAAAGTGTATAATTTTGCTGCATACTTGCAGTAGATTATATCTATAGCAGTTGGGTTCACAAGTTATAATACATCAGAGTACACTGTAAAAAGTGGTAACCTGATTTTGTAAGATTTTTTCTATTTGAGCTAGTACTTAAAATGACTTGTTGATGTAACTTTCTGTTAGAAGATAAGTTTATTAATATTAATTAATTTTAAGTTTAGTAAAATAATAACAATAACAGGAAATGTAAATTATCACATGAAGCACAATTTATTTTTTTAAGTTATTGGGGGCAGTGGGGAGGTGTCAGTGCCCAGGAGTCAAAATGAAGACCAACTAATCTTAATCCGCCACTGCTCAGACAGTATGCGATTTCGGATGCACTGATTATAAATCTTCACGTTTTGAATCAAATCAATCTTATTCTGACTTAAAATAGAGTCAAGGAAGTGGAATGAAAAGGGAACCTCATAAATCTAAATAAGAAAAAATAACTTCATAAGGTGTGCTACATATACCTGTAGATGAAAATGGTTAGAAATGGAAAAATAAAGTTGAATTACAAGACATTTTGTGGCGTTGAAAAATACAATATAGTAGAATTGTTATACTCAGTGGCCTGGTATATTTATTACAGAGCCTTGATTTGATGACTGGCACAGAATGGAGTGGGGTAAGATGTGCCGACTCCTTAATATAGAAAACTGTGCATCGTTTTTGTGATAAATTGCTTTTTTTAGAGTCCATCATATACATAGTTCTGCCAGAGATGCACGTGAGAAATTTTAAGCAGTTTTTTGCATGTTGAAGTACATGACAGGTAAAATTGATGTTATCTCAAAATATATACAGTATATCTAACACAAGTTAATGAATTCCCTGTGTGTACAATTGTGTAAATTAGTTTATATTAATTACATTTTAATTATATATGAAGGATTTCCCAAATTGTATGTTATGGGTAAAGTGTGAAGCTTTGTGTTAAATATGCAGGAAATAATATTACAAATACTATTACAAAAATACTCTGAATATTGAGCATTTATGAAAATGTGAATAATTTGCTGGGACTTTGAAATGGGATTGTGTGTTAGAAGATTGCTTTCCCCCCATTTATATTCATCTTTTTATTTGAGATGTAAATTCTTCCAAGTGTTCCCCAATGATTCTGCTTGCTCTTCGTCATGACTCAGCTTACCCCTAATATGGGGCAGATTTTGCTACAAGTCATATTTCCTTCCATCCTATGTTACAGTTGCTTTCTTCTTATCCTGAAATGGGTTTAATTGCCGTAATACCATTCTCCTCTACTCTCCTCTACCTTATGCAGTATGTTACTCAAATATGAGCTAGTGACAAAATAGGCAGGAATTATGTTATATCTGGTGCTACTGTGTGTCCTAAATCAATGTTATGCTTCTCAGCTCAAGAGGACACAATATAATCCTGAATAATATGACATTTTGATTATCACAGGAAGATAACAACATTCTGTGTTTCTGCTTCATGCACTCCTGTATGTATCATTCATCTGTTACGCTTCTGGACTTGCTGCAGTACTCTCCATTTCACCCTCACTCAAGTGGTCTTAATTCTCTCAATGCCCCACTCCTCACTGTATCTTGCAAAGGGCTTATCAGTCCCATAGCCTGTGTGCGGTTTTAGATAGGCAGCACTCCACGCCTCTCATCTTGGTCTCAGTGCTGCATTTTCAGTGGAGAGGAAGAGCAGTCCCACTGAGTTAGTGCAAGGGAAGAGACGGCCACGAGGGAAATCACTGAATCTGCACGACTGCAGAAGAGCTGAGTGATTCCCTGAGGAGCACTGTCAGACCTCAGAAAGCTAGGAAGAGTCGTAAAATCTAAATGTTTGCTAAAAAATCCTCCTGGCGCTGTGGTGTCATAGTTTTGAGGTAAGCCTTAATTTTGCATTCTACGCACAGTATCTGGAAGGAGCTTGCATTTTTTTTAGTGGTCCTGTGACGTTCTTTTCCTCACATCAGAGCCGCACCATCCATTTTATTCACCACCCTGCAGCAAGGTTCCTGACCGGAGCATAAGAGAGGAACAGGGCGGGCAGTGTGTGATGAGGTACACTGCTGCTGTTAAGTGCTAAGTGCATCTCTCCTCGGGCGGTTTGCATGCACAACGGGGCCCTGGCATGTCGCGCCGCTAGTGGAAGCTGCCACCACATGTGCCCCAGACCTGGAGGGAAGCAAGAAGGTCTATATTACTTGAAGAAATCTATTTATTAACATTCCCATTCATCTAAATGTCAGATGATCGATGCCGTAGGTGTTCCTGGAAGTGTGCGATTTGAAGTCTGCCATATTTTCTTGCAGGTTTTCAGTTCTGGACACAGGTTTCTCTGGTAAAACATCTACTTACCTGTAATGAGATATTAGTGATAAATACTGCTTGTAAATAAAAAGTAATAAATATAATACATGGCTACTTTTGAATGACCAACATTATTGGGTGTCGTTATGACATAGAAGTCTTTGGTAAAGAGTCATAAGCCGTGAACCACACCAACCAGCTATGAGGTGATTCACAACATTGAGAAACTTAAACTTAAATTTAAAGCAAAAAAAAGTGTTTGAAAATCACACAAAAAGACAAAGGGCCCTATCATCCACCCGGCACAATGCAACGCCAGGCGTGTTGGTCTGAAAATGAGGTGTGTTCAGGCGCATTGTTGGCGCGTTGCCATTTTGAGGCAACTGCAAACTACTTTGCAAGTATTTTTTGCAGTTATTTAAAGGGCGCATTAGTAATATACGCCTATAGGTGCACAATGCGTGTACACTCTGCTTGTTACACACGCAGCAGCACACAAACATTTTTAAATATTAAAAATAAAATAGATGCTCTGGAGGAAGCGTTCAGTCTTTCTGCTTGCAAATTCCACCATGTAAGTAGAGAATCCGCCATGGTGCAAGCACAACTGGCTTTTAAAGGGAATGGGAGATGAGACTCTGATTGGTTTGTTGCACGTTATGCCCAAAACACATCCACGACTCATTAAGAGACTAGGTACAACACTTTTGGACCATGCGCCTGATGCGCCGACCGCTTTTTCCATTGTTTAAACTAGCAAAAGTGGATTCGGACACACCCTAAGTGCACCTGCATCATGCGCTTCAGATCATTAAAATAGGGCCCAAAGGTACAAGACAGCTGTAATTAATCAAATTGAAAATGTTGGAGATATATAAAGATGGGAGTGAGTGATTCTTTTGGTGCGATTTGCTTGTCGTGGGCATCATGGCTAATGTAGTTTATCACCAGGAATTCTGATGTTAAACATGATTATTAAAAAAAATAATAAAAAATTTTTTTACAGTAGGTTTTAAAAAGTAAAGGCTATCTTTAAAGGTTTATAATTTATTGTTAAAAATCAATTCTCTTATGGAGAAAATTAATGGTGTTTTTATTTCCGGAACCAGATTGTTGCAGTCTAAACTATTTGGGGTTGGTTTGTCTGTTTTGTGTCCAACATAAAACAGAAACACTATCAAAATCAACCAAAGGACAATTTATGCTTATGAATTCTGTGCTTGATAACTGATATTCAGGCATTTTGTTGTTTTAATTGTTTAAGCGGCATGTGTTGAGTTGTGTTGGTGTATGCAGAGGGCTTTTTTTTTTTTTGGCTGTGAAAACCATAATGCATTTTGAAAGTTCTGTGCTGCTTTTGCCTCCCAGCTTTCATTGTGGAAAGATAGGAAGATTTTTGCTGGCAGCCTCATTTTGAATAAATGAACTTGTGCCGCTTCTCATCTCATCTCCGGCTTTTGCTGACTCCCTTACCTTGAGTGTAAATAAGGAAAGATTTTTAATGAAATATCTACTTTTTTCCACTTTAAAGCAGTCTTGCCATCTCTGCTTTTGGGACGTTAATGACAGTAAACATGAAATATGGCTATTTCCAGACCTATCCTTAGCAGAGGGTATCACATAATGCAGTAGGCTGTCGTAAAATGTACTACAGGAACATTTATTATCTAAAATTTCATAACTTGGTTCCTGGCACAGCTCAGTTCTGTGAGAGTGCAAACAAAACATCATACAGTTTTGTTATGAAATGGTTGAAGTGTCCACATGAAGACCATCATGTGTAAATGTTAGAAACTTTTTAATTGTCCCAGTCAAAGCATGTATTGTACATATGCTACCAATAGTTCAAAGTTTGGCTCTTTAGCCCCTGCTGTTTGATGCCGTAACTACACCATCTGGTCCCATAAACGTCTTTCTCTTTTGACGTCCATTCAGAATTATTCCTAGCAGCATATTCTGGCAGATTTTTGTTTTCCATGACATATCACAAGATCTCATATCTTGTCATCTTGTTTAAATTTAAAGCTGCGTTTTATTTTGCTTTGTTTTGTTTATTTTTTAACTTTGAAGTAGGGCCAACAAGTGAATTGACCAAATATCGGAATCAAAATGATACACTGTTTTTGTCCTTAGTCTAGCACTGCAAATTTTGACCAAACACACTCACCGTGTCCTAATTACCACAGTTTTATTTATGGCTCTATTCCAGAATCTTTCTCTTGGTCAAATTAGCACCAGGGTCATCTTAGATGGATTTCTTACCATGCAGCAAAGCATATTAATTGGTAATTAGCGTGAACCCTCAAAACATCCCTGTCCAAGGTTTCACCAACTCTTTGTTTCAGCACTTCCATTACTGAACCAGTTCCCATATCCCACAGACAGTGAGTGGGCCAGAGAAAGATACGCCCAGGGCTGCTTTATGATAGACTGAGGGGGCTGGAGGCTATATATAGCTCTCTTTATGGGCGCATTCTGTCTGCATTTGACACACTGGGCCCGTCGTCACAGAACTCCCATCAGTGTTCTGGCTCAGGCGCTCCGTGGCACTGATCCACTTAATGCTGGCAGGGGCAGAAATCTCAGACTTGACAAATTTATGAGGATGTACGAAAAATGTTTGTAATACCTTCATTTTTCATAGTTATTATTTTGTTTATGTAATACACTAATATTATGACGTTAGCAAATTTTATAGGGATAAATCGCACAAAATTGAAAATTCTGTCATCATTTACTCACCCTTGTGCTATTTTTCTTTCTTTTGCGGAAAACAAAAGGAGATATTTGATGAATGTGATAGCCAGTGGGGTCCAGCAGTTTCAAGCTCCATAAAGACAGCATGAAAGAGCTCCATACATGAGGTTTATTGTTATTAATGTCTTATGATATTTCATTTGAGATCTGTATTCTTGAGTTCATCTGGAGTTCATCTTTGTATGATGAAAACCTTAAACTTCAGAAGATTGGAATAGCATGGATTAAGTTCACACCACCTTTATGTCCTTTTTGGAGCTTGAAACTTGTGGACCCCATTTCAGTGTATGCATAAAATGGAAACATTCTTCAAAATGTATTATTTTGTGTTGAAGTGGTTTTTTGTCCATATATTGAAAATCAGTGGGGTCCAAAACAAATACAGTGGAGACTTCCCTTGTATGGACAACACAACAGAATACAGAGAGTCATATAGGTTTAGAACAAAATTAGGGTAAATGAGGACAGCAATTTCATTTAGAGGTGAATTAGCCCTTTAAAGTGAAATCCTGAGTTACAATAACTGTAATTTGAAAATTTCCTTTCCTTCCTTTACTCGGAAACAATATTTTCCTCTGTATTATATGGCATGGGTTCTGGAGGGCTGTCATTTCCACTGTTTTATGACTATTTATAGAGGCACTTTGGTTGTGAAGACAGTGGGCTGCTGTCAAATTGTTTTCACTTTCCACCCCCAACATATCGCCTGAGTCATGATCTCTGCTAACACAGAAATAAATAATAAAGCAGAGGTTTTTGATTTATGTGCTACTTTTTTTTATTTCATGTATTCCCAAAGTCGAGAGAATATAACATTAAATGAAGTTAAAGTGCAATAAGTCTAAGTCTAAGTAAGGATTTAACTGGGTCATCTTTTCTTACGTGTTGTACTGCATTGCTGCCACATAATGACATAAAGAATTATTCAGTTTCACTTTGTCCCCTCTGAAAGTAGAGATTCCTATTTGTGCGCTGTCAGCTATAGCCCACCTCAATACATGCAGACGTACAGGGCTAAGCACTTTTCTTTAGCTGCCTTGTTTCCTGTTTGAGCTCACAAAGAAAGCCGGCGTATCTAAGCCCCATGAGTTCCAATACGCCGTTATTCTTAACCAACATCCAATACGTGTGTAAACAAATCTGCCCACCCTCCATCCTCAGTAAAGCATGAAATGGATTTCATTCTGCCACTTCCAAAGGTTATGACTCTGTTGGGCTTCAAACCGCTGTTTCTCGTTTTGTTTTTTTCTTCATAGTCCTTCGCAAAAGGAACCCGAGGACTAAAGATTCTTTATTGGCATCCAAGGGTCCTTGTAGAACCTTTCCACGTCAAAAAACAAAAACAAAAGGTTATTAAAAGGTTCTATAGATAATTAAAATGTTCTTCACACTTCGAAAAAAAAAAAGTTCACTGAATGTTCTTTGGTGAATCTGAAATTATTCTTCTATGGCATCACTGCGAAAACCCCCATTTAGAACCTTAATTTTTAAGGGTGTAGGCGAAGCAGTGCTTGTTTTTTAGTTTTTTTTAAATTGCAGAGCTGAAAATGCTTTCAATTAGTAGGAGAGGGGCTAATAGTTGGGGTGAGGAAGAAGTTGCTACTTGCAAGAGGAAGGCGGAGCTTTGATCTTTGTAGCTGGACTCAAGCTGAGTTGCTCCCGCCTCTGAGGTTCTTGAGCAGCAGGGATGATAAAGGGGGGTTCTGTTGTAATGTAGGTCATCTACACAGTAAGTCTCACTCAGGACTCGGTAAGGCCAAGCCAGGCCTGAATGGGCAATTTGCTCCACTTGTCTGGCTGGTTGGCAGATAGAGTGTACACAGAGGGAGCTACAGAATCTCTCCCTCTCCTCTATGCCCGGCCAAGCTCCATGTGCAGCACTCTTTGCCTCGTCTCTCCATGTTTTCTTCTGGGTTATACTATATTTGTGTGTGGGTGTTGATGTGAAAAAATACACTAATTGCTATTTGAGATGTACGCAATATTTATTTGTTTGTTTACCATGAAAAATGTTTGGTTGCCATATTAAATTTGAATGAGGCAATTAAGTAAGACAATAATAGGCTGTGGTCACGTTTTAAAAAGTGCCATTTATGTATTTAATATATTTACTATTTAAGTAATTATATATATATATACACAGATTAGGCAAAACATTATTACAGGTGAAGGGAATAACACTGATTATCTCTTCATCATGGCACTTGTTAGTGGGTGGGATATATTAGGCAGCAAGTGAACATTTTGCCCTCAAAGTTGATGTGTTAGAAGCAGGAAAAATGGGCAAGCATAAGGATTTGAGCGAGTTTGACAAGGGCCAAATTGTGATGACTAGACGACTGGGTCAGAGCATCTCCAAAACTGCAGCTCTTGTGGGGTGTTCCCGGTCTGCAGTGGTCAGTATCTATCAAAAGTGCTCCAAGGAAGGAACAGTGGTGAACCGGCGACAGGGTCATGGGCGGCCAAGGCTCATTGATGCAAGTGTGGAACGAAGGCTGGCCCGTGTGGTCTGATCAAACAGACGAGCTATTGTATCTCAGATTGCTTAAGAAGTTAATGCTGGTTCTGATAGAAAGGTGTCTGAATACACAGTGCATCGCAGTTTGTTGCGTATGGGACTGCATAGACACAGACCAGTCAGGGTGCCCATGCTGACCCCTGTCCACTGCGGAGAGCACCAACAGTGGGCACATGGACATCAGAACTGGACCACGGAGCAATGGAAGAAGGTGGCCTGGTCTGATGAATCACATTTTGGTGATCACGTGGATGGCCGGGTGCCTGTGCGTTGCTGGGGAACACATGGCACCAGGATGCACTATGGGAAGAAGGCAAGTCGGCGGCCGCAGTGTGATGCTTTGGGCAATGTTCTGCTGGGAAACCATGGGTCTTTCCATCCATGTGGAAGTTTGACACGTACCACCTACCTAAGCATTGTTGCAGACCATGCACACACTTTCATGGAAACGGTATTCCCTGGTGGCTGTGGTCTCTTTCAACAGGATAATGTGCCCTGCCACAAATCAAAAATGGTTCAGGAATGGTTTGAGGAGCACAACAATGAGTCTGAAATGTTGACTTGGCCTCCAAATTCCCCAGATCTCAATCCAATCGAGCATGATGCTGAACAAACCATGGAGAACCATCAGATCCATGGAGGCTCCACCTCGCAAGTTACAGGACTTGAATGTAATTTCAACATTTACAGTTGGTAGACAGTGATTTACCTGCTGTCCAAATCAAAAATATTGGTTTACTGGGCTGAATTTCCTGCTGTTTGCAGACAAGCTTCAGCTTCGTGTGCTAATTTAAATCAATTTTGAATTGATGAGTTTACAAGGATACATTTTTAAAAATAGTTTTTTGACCGCTTCTACAGCCATACTATTTGACACTATGTGATATGGAAAGCATTTGGTTATTTACAAAAATGGGGACATGTATTAGAGAAATGGAAATAAAAGAAAATAGGTCACCACTCCACCACAGTGACTAAGAAAAAACATAATGTGGAGACAAATCTTGTTAGAGACAAAAACTGTTAAAATTGTCCACTTATATAAATAATGTTTGATTTATAAACCTGTAGTATATACTTGTTGTTATTATTGGAGTATGAGCTAGACAGACCACGTCAAATAAACCTCCCAGCTGTCAGATGACAGAGCTCCTTCATCCTCCTGTGAATTAATTGGCATCCAAATTCATGACATACAGATTTTGTTTTACAGACATCCTGCTGAGAAATAATTACCATCCAAATAGAGCTTATGCCATGTATTGATCTGGAGATCAGATCTGTTGCAGACTATTTGCTCATTTACAAGTCAAAACTTACAGTAAACAGTAGCATCAAGGTCAGAAATGTTTTAAAATCATTTAAACAATTTCGGTAACACATTTAGTTGTTGTTTTTCTCATACAGTGATATGATGAACTTGTGACTTCTGAGATGCTTCTTCTGTATCCCTGCCCCAGAGTACCTCTATTTTTATTTTATAAATTTGTTTCTTGTTGAATATCATGTTGCACATCAAATAATGGAAGTAAAATTAATTGTTAGTGTAGTCACGTCAGTGTTGTTATCGTTAACTAAAACTAATACAAATTAAATTAAATAAAAGATGAAACACTAAACTTAAATTTTGCCTTGACAACTAACTGAAATGTTAAAGTTGAAGTATAACATTACTATAAGATTCAAAAATTTAAATTTAAAATTAAAACTAAAATATATATTTTTAAATATTAATAAATACCATAATAGTTTATGAATAATACAAAAATACTAAAATAACAGTGTTACAATATTATTATTTTCCATGTTTGAGGATATATGGGCCAATGTGCAAGTGGTTCGTCTTGAACCACTTGTAGAAAAATGAATAGGAAAATCGCCACACTCATTATGGCGTCTGACTAAGACTGGTTAAAAGAGCCAATCTTCAGGCAATTTAGACACTGCCTTTTTTCTAGAATGTACAGAATTTTCTAGAATATACATAAGAATATAGAATATACATACATTCCACCATTGTTGTCATAGCTAATATTGAAACAATTATTTCATTATTGAATTTATTATTTTCTTTTGCCAATTTGTTTGCACTAAGATAAACACTCTGCTTAAAAGCACTGGCTTATGATTCTCTTTTAAAGCTGATGTTATTTTTGTTTCCCTCTCTCTTTGTTTCACGTCAGATACGATGGACCAAGACAGCAGGCAGTGCTACTGACCGCTTCCAGGACTCCAGCGTATTCAACGAGACACTGCGTATAACCCGCATCCAGAGGCACCAGGGCGGCCGTTATTACTGTAAGGCTGAGAACGGACTCGGCACTCCTGCCATCAAATCCATCCGAGTGGATGTCTACTGTGAGTTAACAAGCTCATCCACCCGTCGGCAGAAAACCACACACTTGACACACACTTTTGCAAATCAACGATAGCTTGGTATTAGCCTTTGCTGACTGTGTCCTGCGTCTCTCTTTAGCTTTTCAGGCCCATACTCAACCTTGATTCAGCTCTTCACTTAAATCCTTAAGTTACAAATCACATAATCGGTTGGAAAGACACACTTATAAGCAAAAGTGTTTGCTGTATTGCACTCTGGGTTCACTGTTGATTTTATATTGTAACCTTAAATTTTATAAACTAATAACTTACTAGAGTGCTGTCCTGATTGTAGCATTGCAGCAAATGCTATATCAAATTATATGTTTATTTATATGTAATATAATTGAGCATAATTGAGTACTCTTATTAGTTTAGAAGAAAAAAAAAAAAATATATATATATATATATATATATATATATATATTTTTTTTTTATATAAAAGCTTATATACCTTTAAGCTTGTCAAAGGAACATTTATTTTTTATTTGTTCTTCTCTTTAATTTTTTTCATGCTTATGAAAAAATCCAGGACAAAATGGGGATTTTTTTATCCTTTGCTTGTTAAACTATTATGAGCACCCATTATTCAAAACCATTTCTCTGGAAAAAATAATAAATGTTAGGCACAGTAATCTAAATAATTTATCATGGCTGGATGACCTTCCAGCATTGTTTATAATGGGCCAGAACGTTTTCTAAGCATTAATGCGTCTCTCACTAGCTGCTTTATGCAGCTCGGAGTGAGACAGTAGCACAAATTCTGAGCATATTTTACATGCCTACTTTGGCACAATATTCGCTAACAAAACAGGGTGTTATAGTGACTAAATCTCAGCCTCTTAAGGAGCTAGCCATTAGCCAAAACGTTTGTGCCCTTGAGCAATGAATGTCCCTAAAATAAATTATTATGTTTATATCCATCAGCGTCATACCAACAGGGCACTATCCGTATAGTAGCTAGTTATGCTAGTCATCTAATATAGCTTTGTTTTACCAGATTGTTTAGATATAAATAATTTGACTTTTGGTACTGTCACTTTTTTCTTCCACTATATTATATTATATATTTTCAAAATGATAATAATTAATATATTATTATATTTATAATACATGTATTATGATATTTAAATAAATAGAATATTTATATGATATTTTTATGAAATATGAAAGTGTATCCTGGTGATATGGCAACCTTCATGTTTCATTACCGGTTTATGTTTGAAATTAATTACTTCTGATATGGTTAAACTTACATTATCAGGGGCCAAATTCACAAAACATTTTATCTTACCGCTAAGAGATCTCTTAAATAGCAGTAAAACTTCTTAGGTAAGAGTTTCCTCTTAAAACCTATTCACAAAGCTGAGGCCAACTTTAGTAAGGAATAGAGAGAAATCTTAAGCTAAGAGAAAGGGTGGGGTTGACCTCGTTGCTATGAATGATGTCAACACGCTTACTAACAATGCACACAGTGATTGGCTGATGCAGGAGGGGTCTCTGTCAGTGATTTAATCATAGATATATTGTAGCTCGAGGTATCATATTGCCATATTCATTTTAAAATGTAGGCTAAGTGTCACTAATTAAACAAGTATATGTTCAGCTAATTGCTAAATGTTCAGCTACATATACACAGACGACTCACCTCAACAGTTTTCTGCATCCCTCCACCACCCGGACTCCTCACTCTTGGCTGGTTCCAATTCAGGGGAGCACTCAGGGTTTGGGCTAAATTCCGAGCTCAGAGCAACCCCTCTAAAATAAAACCTTATTTTAATCTTTTACTCTATTCGATCATTTGCAAGTGTGAACTCGAGAAACAATATTATAATTTTCTTAATTATTTATTAATTAAAGATTTCTTTTTTGGCATTTTTGCCTTTGTATTATGATAGGACAGTGAGTAGATAGGAAGCGAAGTGGGAGAGAGAATGGGATTGAGAAAGATCCACAAACCGGAATTCCAACTCGGGGCACCCAAGCTGCCCACAAGGCTATCAGTGCAGACGACAGGACATTATTTTCATCTGTACTGCAATGTTTTATTCTCCATCATTCAATGGATATTGCCTGTACATAAATTAACATTTATGTGACGTCATCACAGATTAAATTCCAACTCAAAATATTTATTGCATTTATAAGGTAAGAAGGCTCAGCAGCCAAGGCTTCATCGCCTATTGCCTCAATGGTGTACAGTGTCTTTGAGCGGATTGCCGGCAACAGCCATTTTAGGATTGTTTGTGATTCGGTCTTTGTGACATCGGAGTCCTCTTGACTGCCTCTAATGTTTCATAGATTTAGGAGCTGGTTTTAGCACTAAAATGCTTTGTAAAATATTCAGGAGTCCTAAAATTAGGACTGACACGTCCATTATTTTTTAAGGAGTTTCTCCTAAATCAGCAAGTTAGGAGCTACTTTTAGCCTCAAGATGTTTTGTGACTACGGCTCCAGGGCTCTAATGGAGCATGTATTGTTTCATGTATTTCTTGTCTAGCACATTTCTTAGACCATCAAAAGCCAGACATTGAGGGTTTTTTTATGTGACTCATAAGAGCATATCTCATCTAGGTCTCTTTCAAAGGGTTTTTCACTCGCACACGTCATCATTCTGTGAACACTTTTATTTTCTTAGAGACGCCACATGGGCTCATTATCGACTTAAAGGCACTTCTCATTGAAGTTATGGCAACTGTAGACTTGTTGAAATCAAATGCATGCCTTTGAAAATGTAACGAAATGTGTAAAGTGAGAGGTTTAATGAATGAGTGAAATGAAAATGAGGATTATTCTTCAAAGAGACATCATTGTCAGTAAGCTAGCCCCTGAATTTTTCCAAGTTTCAAAGGTTTACTCCTCTGCTATCGGAACCATCAAAAGCTATCACAACCTGTCAAAAAAGGAGTTGTGTGTTGCCTCTGTTCCCTACAGACACGAAGGAGCCATAGATGTTGTAAAGTGATTTACGGTAGCACAGAGAGATGAATAGAAGGAGCGATGGACGATGGCAGGCAGCATTGCCGTAGGGAGACAATGAGGAGCAAGTCATTACCCTTGAATTAGAGAACAGGCCTCAGCTTGTCATTTTTATTCCAGCTTCACGGTGGACTATTCGCTGGTGGGCACTCGCTTTTATCGATCAGAGACATGCTACTCCTGATGCAGTGATCAAAGCCTAGACACATGTCATTGATAAAGAACAGCCAACACACTGCCGATAAACAACTGAGTACTTCGATTTGGAGTGCCCATGTTGTCTCTAAGTGTGGCAGCACTCACTAGTCATTAGTTTAAAGCGGTCAAGACAATAGTGATATTGATTACATTCAGGTTTATATTTGTTCCAAAGTGTTCAATTGAAACCTTGAATCCAGTGATCTGTTTTTTAAATAATTTTTAACACCCAAAAATGACAATTCTGTAATCATTTACTCACCCTCATTTCATTCCAAACCTGTGTCTTTTGTGTTGTGAAACATAAAATAAGATATTTTAAAGAATGTTTTAGATGTTTTTGTTCATATAATAGTGTTTTTTTCTGGACCCCATTGACTTTCACTGTATGAATTTGTGGTTCAGTATTAAAAATATAACCTGGCATGCAGGAAATGAGTCCTACAAATGCTGTCTGTCAAATTGTTATCGGGCAGGTTGATTAATGTTTGAAAGCAGGAGAAAGAAAGATGTTGAAAGGCATAGTTTACTGATAGCTTAGAGTTCTCTAAAATTACAAGTCATTGAAGGTTTTTACTTTGAGGGCAAAAGCACATGTAAGAGCACATGGCTCCTCACTCAAGCACTGTAATTATTGTGGTTCTTGAAAAAAATTACAGTTGTAAAAATACTCGCAATTCAAGTGCCAAAATAAAGGTGCCTGAGTGGACCATCATTTTAGACATTATGTTTGCTGTTCATGGTTGTATGGTCCAGGGGCATACGGTCCATATAAGCATGCTCTGCATACCCAAAGCATCCATCGACTAGTTAATTAATATTAACACTATAAATTACTATAAATTCCCTCGTTTGAGGTGTACCATAAAGTTTACATGATAACATTTTAGTAACACTTGTATAACTGTCCGTCATTTATTTTCTTGCCAAACAACGTTAAGTTTCGGGTAAGTGGAATCCACAACAGTTTTGGCTCTGTTGTTATTGTCATCACTGTCCCACGTTCTCATTGGTTTGCTGGAATATAGGAGATTTCATGCGCAGGGAAAGCTGTGAGCAGATTGCTCGCCCAAGTGGAAAAATGAGCTGCTGCTGCCAGATCTCAATCACCGAAAATCACATTTTATTTTTGATATAAAACTATCTAGACTAAATCAAAGGGGGGGAAAAATCATAACTGAATCTATCTTCATAGTATTTAATTTTTTCCTTGGGGATTTTTTTTTTTCTTTTTTCGAAAGCGTATAAACTGTTAAAGACCTGGTGTAAGTAGACCTACTGGAACTATCTGGGATTGTTAATCGATAGTGTATGTTTTTGCATTATTTCAAATGGTTTATAAAGATTTATTTATTTTTTTTTTTTTATGTATTATACTTATTATAATAATATTTGACATTTTATTTATAACAGGCTACTAATATTATACTTATTTTTAATTCTTAATATAAAAATATTTCTGGCATACATTTAAATTGACACCTGCCATGTTGTCTCTTATTTGTCATCTCTGATTTAAATCAGACCTTTTACTGTCTTAAGCTGATGGCACTGTACCGCTTAAAGGTGAAGTTTGTAGTTTCTGCAACAATAGTGCCACCTAGCAAAATTACAAAAATACAGCATATTTTGCAAACGCCCATTTTGCACCTCCATCGACTCAAACACCACAATCACAGTTCTTACAGGTGCTTAATTATGAAGGCATGTCCCAACAGGTAAAAGTAACTTTCAATAAAAGGTCCAAAATATTGGAAATACTTTTAACTGTGCTGGTGTTTGCCATGAGAGTAAGCAATTGACTCTGTCTAGAGTGCAAGCATCTATTATAAACCAATTCAGCTTATTTGCACCGGGCACATTTTTTGACATGATGCGCCACCCAGCATACCCAGTTAAAAAAGTCCCCGCTCGCCACTGGTATGTTCCTTTTCGAGGGAACTTGCACTGCATCTAATGATGACGCTTTGGGAAGCGCCTCCAGCGTGACTGCGTCTGAAGCATGTGTGCAACTGGTCCAATCCCGATTGGTGCAACTTCACCTTGTGACGTCTGACACGTAAGGTGGAAGCTACAAAAGGAAGCTAGCAACAAAACAGCATCTGCTTTATGTCTTCAGTAAATGCTCTTTGTGAATGTCGGTCATTGTCTGTCCCTTATTCAATAATTATGACGTTTTATTAACAAAGTTTGGGAGGAGCACATTCAAATGATCTGCCCAGTCAGCATAAGAGGAGGCCTATAAATACATAGCTGACTCACCTATGTTCCTCAATCGTTTTTTCTGCATCCCTCCGCCACCCATCTTACACTTGCCTGGTTACTATCCTAACCAGAGATATGGGGGTGTACTCTGGGTTCGGGCCACATTCTGACAGCACGCACAAAGTGTGAACTTGTGAAATATTATATATAAAATGGTGATCTTAAAGCAGTTCAGATTATGTGTGCATCCCTGCCCTCATTACATCACGGGTGGGAACACACACAATCTTTGTGTTAGCTGCTTGGGAGTGGAGCATGCACGGTCAGCTCTCGAGGGGGCTGCCTGTGCACATTATGAGGAACTTTCTCTAAAAACATTCTGCTCCTGCCTGGCCGTGTTTGAAGAAAGCAGCCAGGCTTGCACTCCCCACGGACTGGGTCCTACGTCTGCTGAGGCAGCGCAGCAGCTTCATTCATGGGGTTCACAAATGAAACTAGAGGATGAGTTTGAGATGGCTTCGGCCATTTCTCAGCTCTCACCCGCTAGTCCCACTGCTTAAACTCGGGATTCGGAAGCCCACACTGCGGCTTCTCCTGCCCCAAGTGAGAGTTTGATGTTGGAATTGTCTAACTGAGGTGTTATTTAGGATTGAAGCAGATATTAGCAACTTGACAGCATTTCCCTGCAGTACAAGGAGCTTATGGAGGTTGTGTCTCAAGCCGTGTCTAAATTAAACATTGATTTTCAGGCTGAAAAGCAGGAAGTGCAGAGGAAAAGTAAGCTGGAAAAGTGCTTCAGGGCTTACCATTCTTCCCAGATCTCCACTCTGGTGTGTCGAGATCATGGAAGAAGCCATTCTCCTGGTGTCTAATGAGTCCCACTGTCCATCATTATTCATCAATCTTGGGGCTCAAGGAGAATGGATATGGGAGGATGCCCAGGGTTAAAGAGACATTGGCTGCATATCTCTCTCCTGACGCTGCGTTGTCCCTCAAAGCCCAGACGCTGGCCACCAAGCCATGCTGTATGACATCTTTGTAAAACAGTTTCAGAGACTGTTGGGGCTCATGGCAGCTGCGTACAACATAATACCTTTTGGCCTGCTGTACATTAGACCCTTGCAGTGGTGGCTAAGGACCAGGAGGTTTTACATGATCAAGATTATGTGCGGATGCCTTCGTTCCTTGGTCATGTGGAAAAAGCGTTGGTTCCTGTCCCAGGGCCCAGTGTTGGGGGCATCCTGTAATTGCAAGATATTGTTGACAGATGCATCCCTCACGGGTCTGTGGAGCATCATCTCTCCAGGCATATAAATGAAGGCACTTCCTTCCAGACCTAAGAGGCCACCATGTTCTAGTAAGAATAGGCAATATGTCGGTGGTCTCATATAGCATCAGGAGGGTGGTTCTACCGCCAAGGTGGTAGAGACCATTCTCAATTCTAGAGCTGCCTGCACAAGGAAACTGTACACCTTAAAGTGGGGAGGATTCACTTTATGGTGAAGAGAACATAGGTTTGACCCAGTTAGCTACCCAGTGTTTCTCCATCCACACTTATGGTCTATGTGGTGGCCATAGTGGCCTTCCACATACCATTAAGTGGTAGATCTTTGTGGAAGCACCACTTGGTAACCTGCTTCCTTCGTGGTACTTTGAGGATAAGGCTCGTGGCTCAGTTGGGGTCCCAGTCTGGGATCTAGCTGTGACTTTGGAAGTGATGTCCTTGGCACCCTTTGAGCCCTTGGACTCGGCTTGCTCACTTAGAGCAATGCATCTGATAAATGCATTGCTCTAAAGATGGCGTTTCTATTAGCAATCACTCAAGAGAGTAGGCGATCTGCAGGCCATTTCGGTTGCCTCCTCCTGCGTAGATTTTGTTTCCGGGTAGGATGAAAGTCATTCTCCACTTAAGGTACCCACTAATGTGGCCCGGTCAACAGTCCTTCAGGCCTTTCACCCTCCTCTCCATGTGTCGGCAAAATAAGAGAAGGTAAAAAGATGATGTTACATTCTTTGCCCCATCAGAGCTTTTGAAGTCTATATGCGTAAAGACTTCTCAGTGAAGGAAAACTGACCAATTTCTGGTGTGATTCTGGCCCCCTAAGAAGGGCTGCCTGGCCTCTAAACAGACAATCAGCAGGTGGATTGTGGAAGCTATTTCTATGGCTTATGAGGCATGTGGTTTGTCTTCACCTCTTCTAGTCAGAGCACATTCCACACAGTCACGCTGGAGGCGTTCCCCAAAGCGTCCTCATTGGATGCAGCGTCTCACTCCCCCCTGAGGGAACCATGATTTAATGTATAACCTGAGACTTTTTTGCACCTTAGCTCAAACATTAGAGCATGCTACCACCGCCAAGGTCATAGGTTCGATTCCCAGATAATGTATGAACTAAAAAAAATTACACCTTAAATGCAATGTAAGCCACTTTGTATAAAAGTTTCTTCAAAAGGCATAAATGTAATGTAATATGTACTGCTGTTTTCAAATTGTATTGATTTACATTTTGTTCTGATCTAAGCTGAACTAAAATACTAAACAAAAATGTAATGATACTAACGCAAGGCTTGGCTTTCATCTGAAACTGTTACTGTACTGTACAGATTTTATGAAAATGAAAATGAAAAGTGTTTGTATCTTTATATACTAATACAGAGATTTCAGGTAACACGTTACACTTTGCATTGGTTCAATTTGTTATCATTTGTTAATGCATGAACAAACAATAAACAACACTTTGACAGCATTTATTAATGCAAAATCAGATTAATATTAATTTCAATTTATACCATTGTTAATTTATCTGTTCATAATACTTGAAATGTTAAAATTGATGTTGAAATGTATTATTATATGTAGAATTTAGCACATATTATTGATGTTTAACGATGTATGTTCATTGTTCTTTGTTATATGTTAGATACTGCATTAACTAATGTTAACATATAGACCTTCTTTGTGTTACCAGCACATCGGATCTCAATAACATGCACTCATTTTAACTTGTGTTTAATGAGTGAAGTATTAAAAATGTGCAAAGTAATTTGTCTATCCTGGACTGTAATAAATAGGCTACTGTATGAGTTGCGCTCCAGTAAATTTAAATTCTTTTATGGGCTTCTTTCTTAATTTAGGTAGTTTTTGGCTCATTAAGCAATTCGACAAATTGTGCCTTCAATCTCAGAGCAGCTTGGAAAGAAACAGGGAAAAATCAGCTATATCACAGTATAATGTTAGAATTATTCCACATTATTGAGGTATATTTAGCAACAACTTAATGCTAGTAGTGGCACACAACTCTTCCTGGCATCTGTAGCACTGTGACATTTATGCATTTGAATTGAGCATATTACTTTTTGAACTGGGACATGGATATGAATGCATAAAGTAGGATATAAATAAATCTAAATATGGATGTTTTTGTTTACCTGTAACCTAGTTTTCTGTTTATTTACCTTCTGTCATTTTCCATACTTCTATCCTACATGTTTGTGCATACTGAAGCTTTTTTTCAGAAACATACCTAGCTAGGGTTCTAGATGGCTATTTCTGTGTACCACCATCTCTAAAGAAGTCTCACGGCGGGTCTTCAGGGTGATTTGAGCAATGCTAGATCAGCATGACTAAACCATCTGCTTACATTTCAGATTTAGATGACCCCATCGTGACGGTCCATCAGAGTATAGGAGAGGCAAAGGAGCAGTTCTACTATGAGAGGACAGTGTTCCTGCGGTGTGCTGCCAATTCTAACCCTCCGGTGCGGTACAGCTGGAGACGAGGGAGGGAGTTCCTGTCCCAAGGTTCGGACAAGGGTGTGGAGATCTATGAGCCTTTCTTCACACAGGTAAGACATTTAATCAGTCTTGTATTTAAAGCAGTAATGTCAGTTTATGGTATATATGTGCATATACACTACCGTTTAAAGGTTTGGTGTCAGTAAGACTTTTATTCAGCAATGATGCATTAAATTAATCGAAAGTGACAGTCAGACATTTATAATGTTATAAAAGATTTAAAGTAAATGCTGTTTTTGAACTCTCTATTCATCAAAGAATTCTGAAAAAAAAAAAATTACAAAAATATTAAGCAACTGTTTTCAACACTGGTAATTAGAAAAAAAATGTTTCTTGAGCGGTAGTATAACTGCATCAGGATAGTTAGTAATGGTGTCACATGACTAATGGTGTCACTTAGGTTCATTGGGCACCCTGTAAAGTTTATTGCATCAGGCCTCTTTGGTAGAAATCGCAGGGGCCCTCAGGGGAGATTGTTATGGGTCCTCCAATGCCTCTGGGCCCCCCTGTTAACAGTCCCCATTTTCTCTGGACAAGCGACACCCCTAGTCATGACAAGCTAGGGCTGGGTGGTATGACCACTATCTTATTTAAGAGTATGAGTAATTTTATATCACAGTACCGGTGTATATATATATATATATATATATATATATATATATATATATATATATATATATATATATATATATATATATATATATACGATATAAAGAGATAAAGAGCCCTATATATATATATAAAATCTTTGTTTTTGCTGAAAATTCAATGAAAAATTTAGTTTATTGATTAAATAACAATGTCAGTTTATTTTTGGGAGAATTCAGTGAATTAAATACTTTGAAAAGTACTTAATCTAATTTTATTATTACTAAATTTGTAACTTGCAAAATATCTGATATTCGCACTGCACTTCAGTTAAATTGAATCATATTTATTTCTTTGTAACATAAAAAAAACCAGATTAAATAGTGTGCATCAATGCTGACATTTAATACTGGATAACTTTAATATAAGATGACTTTATGAAAGCCTGGCTTGCTTGAAAAAACATTTGATGAACTTCATTGCTCTTGCATTAAAGTTGTCACAGCTATCAAGAGAGACAAAGAGGAGCATTAGTTTGACATTGTGAGTGTTATCTGGTCCAGAAGGACGCACATCAGATCTGACAGTTAAAAAAAAAAATGCTTTCAAAACACAGATTTGCCATATCCGATATGGCACAGTGATTGGCCCAGAGTGGATCTGTCCTGGTAATTAGTCACAAGATGCAGGGTATTTCTGGACCTGTTTCGCTCTTCTTATTCCCCACAGAGGATCATTCATGGAACATTAGTCTGTGCACTTAGAGGAGATACTGCATGTTATTTTCAAGAGAGCCTTCTTTATCTTTCAACCCCTTCAGAACTATGAATATGAAACTAATGCACTTCAATTTTCTGTCAGTGTCTTGGGTTAGAAAGCAGATCAAAAGCCAAGTATCTTTAGAGGGTATAAAACAGTGCCAATATTTATAAGCAATCGACTTAAATGTCTTTGTAGATATTGACCTCATCTGAAGATGATAAAAGAATAAGTTACTCATTAGAGGTGAACGGTTTGCATACGTGTACAGTTGCCATAATAAACTGGTTCTCAACTGGAACACAGATTTTACATTGGACTTTAAGTGACGACCACACACAGTAAGACAGAACTCATTTTCGGCACAAACCGTATTTTGTTCATGTTAAATTAACACCTTTAATGTGATCAACAACAAATCTTCTCCTCCCTTCTAAAAGATAAGCTTATTTATATGTTATCCTTACCACGCACCATTATATGGTTAGTTGCATTTAATGATTTGTATTTAGCATTGTTTTATGCAAACTAAAAAGGTTACATAGAGTTGCTTCTACAGCAAAACAAGTTCACTGAAATGGAAGCACCTTCACCAAAGAGAGCACCAATCACTCTAAAACACCACATAGAGCTATATACTGAATTACAAATATTAGCTATCAAAAGTCCCCATGCTTTGACAAAAATAAATAACACAAATGATTCACATTAGTATATTGTTTAAATATTATACTCTTTGGTACTTTGTTGGATCACCTCTTGATATCTAATGTTAAATCTGTGCCCTGAAGCAAACCCTGTCATCTTCTTGGCTTGCAGGGTGAGACGAAGATCCTGAAGTTAAAGAACCTGCGTCCTCAGGACTACGCAAACTACACATGCACTGCCTCTGTCCGCAATGTCTGTGGCATCCCCGACAAGAGTGTGCTATTCCGGCTCACCAACAAAACCGGTGAGAGAGATACCAAAGCCTCCTCCTTGTGCACAGTATTGTCTATTATTTTAGTCTCCTTCTGCCATATTTGAGCCGTCCAACAAGTAAGAAAGTACATGCGAGCTGCACCACAGAAGCAACTCTCCAAAGGAAGTGCCCTGAGGCTCTTGTCACCACAAGTGCTGTGTGGTCTGATAATCAGCAAGCTGTGAGTGCTGCATGTGTTATTGAGTATGTTATGCCTGTTACATTTAGAGGCCTGCTGCTACTTTTCTCCTCCTCCGTCGGTTGATGGCTGAAGAATCTGCCCCAGGCTGATGTTTTCACCAATGGCCTTGCAGTTAATTCAGTCTATGGCAAAACCATATTCTTAAGGAAATGGCCCTGCGGGTCCCAGTGCTCCTTATCTGTCTCGGTGGGCTTCACATGCTACTGCAGCGAAGACCTGACCTTTACGGAATCCATTAAAGAATGAACAGAGTCGGCAGACCTTTTCCTCCGGCCATCTCTGTTTCTCTATCTTCCTCTCCCACTCCACCACCCTGCTCATTTTCTTGCACTATCTTGCTTTCTCACTTTTTTTTCCGTCCCTCAGCGCTTTTCTGGCAACACATTGGCTGATGATGATGATCAAGACACAATCCCGGGGATTGACTGATTGCTTTGCCAACTTGAAGGCCCTTACATCACAGCATGCCAGTGTGCTCGTGGGAGGAAGCCTTGATTATATAGATTGGATGTGGTCACCCGGTGCATTATGGGCCTAAGTAATCTCTTTGGGTGATAATTGTAAATACCACCTTATTAAGTATAAACACATTAGCATAATTAGGTAAAGCACCAAAATTGTAATCAAGAGGTGACAGTACACAAACTTTGTGTATATTTGCTATCATTACTTTTTTATTCCTTTAAAATGTCATAACGTCAATTAATTAATATTCATGAGGCAAGCTAGTATGTGTCTTCATCCTCAAACTTTTCAGAAGCGCCGAAACTCCTGGATTTAAAGGGATACTCCACCCAAAAATGTACTCACCCTCATGTCATCCCTGATGTGTATTAATAGACTTTCTTTCTTTAGATGAACATAAACAGAGATTTTTTTGAAAAATAATCCATCTCTGTGAGTCCATATAATGCAAGTGGATATATCCCCCAAAATTTATGCTTCAAAAATGTAAACGTAACAAGAGCGGGGTGGGCGATCTGACGATTTTATATCTTGATCGATCTTGAAGATGTCCACGATCTACTTTTCAAGCAAATCGTAGAGATCATGATCTTTTATGTCCTTGTAATAGTTTTATTTTGACACGCTCTGGACTTTTATTTTGACGGCTCTGAGAACAGCAGCACATGTCACTGGATAGAACTGTTAAGGAAAGAAAAATCATTGTATACAAAATAGAAAAATAGCTTTTGCTTTTTATAATATTAGTAACAGAAAGGCAAACACTATTATACTTTATCATTTACCATCAACATTCAGCAAATGCACATTTTTATAATTTAATCAAATCTGAATATCTAATCAACATTTAATTTCACAAACCTTCCGGGCTTAGTCATATCCAGCTGTCAGTTATTCTGAAGTGTGCATTTGTAGCCAGCATGAACGTGTTACTGTGCGTGACAGACGGTCCTTGTGAATTGAAACAGCTTCACTGGAGTCGCACGATCGACAAACTATTGCTGCGCTGTATTCAGTTCAGCTTTGTCATTTTCACTGTGTCCTGTATGTAAAATGTGTTACCTTGTCTGTATTTGAAATATTCCCAGTGCACACAAACTTAGATTACTGAGTGCCCTGTTGGTTACAGTGTTTACTTTTTATTCATTTTTGCAAACAATTTCTTTATTTGTGAAAAATACTGTAATATGATTACAGAACCAATAAGTTACAATGTAAAGTAAGGCCACATCCACATGAAGCCAGAGCTTTCCCTATCCAATCTTTTTTCCATAGTCTCAAGAAATATCTGCATACACACGAAACCACTCAAACGGACTCAAAACGATGTAGCATACATGCCAGGCCAGTGTGTGGCGCTGTAATTCTGCCACAGACATACACTAAAAACAGAGAAGAAGAATTGTGGCTAGAAGCAACGGTCAGAAGTGAGGCAAAGTCTCATGATAAAATAACACTAAATAAATTTGCTACTTACCAGATTGTGTTTTATTAACGCCTACATCTACCCCAACCCTAAACCTACCCTTACAATAATGCAAATACAGTAATTAAATGACGCAATATTGATGTGCGCATGCCCAGTGCCCGTAGCTGTATCCCTTCTAGGCTGAATCCGAGATCGCCCCTATACCCTCAAATAGGGCATTATTTGAGGGGACAGCCATTTGTAGTGGTGTACAAACAAAATTATGTCCAGTCGCATTTTGTGAAACCAATGGAAAACCTTTTCTGTGCAAATAAATAAATACAAAACTTGTATGCAGTTATTAGTGACCCATTGCCTGAAAAAAAAAATATATTAAGCAGCACAACTGTTTTCAACATTGATAATAATAAGAAATTTCACTCGAGCCCCAAATCAACATATTAGAATTATTTCTGAAGGATCATGTGACATTGAAATGATGCTGAAAATTCAATTCAATTTTAAAATATCAAACAGCTGTTTTAAATTGAAATAATATTTAACAATATTACTGTTTTACTGTTTTTTTTTTTATATTTAAAAAAATGCAGTCTTAGTAAGACTTTTGATTATGTATATATAAAATACTGAGAAAAAGCAAATAGTGCATGTTAGTATTTAGTCTAGGTGTAAATACAATAATGCAAATACAGTAATTAAATGACGCAATATTGATGTGCGCATACCCAGTGCCCGTAGCTGTATACCCTCAAATAGGGCATTATTTGAGGGGACAGCCATTTGTAGTGGTGTCCGAAACCATAGTGGACGTTATTGAGTGCACTTATTCAATCCCACATTGCACCGCAATAACGAGTGTACACCTGATGAACACTCAACAGCTGTCCGAATTCGCTCACTCGTTTTCATTCACTCCTTCAAGTGAACTGTATTAGTGGACTAACGTAGGGAATAGAGAATGAGGGTTTAGGGGGTGATTTCGGATTCAGCCAAAATATACAGATTGGCTATACACAAGAAAGGGTGTCAGTTTCAGATTTATCCACTCTGGCACCCAGTTTAAAAAAAAAACTCCGGATCCGTCTGGACGAAGCGCTGATACGATACAGATCTTTTTTTTACGTATACAGCTAAACGCGTCTTAATTTAGAGATGTTTTTTTATTTTTTTGTATTATTATTTATTTAAATATTAATTCAATATCGGCCATTGGCCACCCTGCTCTTTAAGATATCGGCATCAGCCATAAAAAAAAAAAACAATCGACCACTTGTTTAATGACTATTTTAACAATTATTGTTTAATGTAATACTGTGTTTTAAATTGCACAAATAGATATGGCTTGTTCCAGTATGGATATTCTTGATAGTACACTTTAAAAGTTGGGAAGATCGCGATTCAGATTTTGGGAATATTGCCCACCCCTAACGTAATCCATAAAAATGTCTATTGTGATTAAAATACTAATATGCTATTTTTTTTAAACTATAAACCATCACTTATGGACAGCTGTCATGGGTTCATTCCCTTATGTAAACGTCAGTATGTTGTGAAATGTGACGCAAGTGCGAGTATCCCTTTAAGTAGGAAAATAGGTCTTCCACATGAAGCTGATAAGATGAAGACATTCTGTTTTTGTTCTAGCCTCCCCCTCTATTAAGCTGCTTGTGGAGGACCCCATTGTGGCCAACCCTGGGCAGACAGTGACTTTGGTATGCATCATCTCTGGAGGCGAGCCCAACCCGACCCTGGCGTGGGTCCGGAATGGCGAAGAGCTTCCAAAGAAGAGCGTTCTCAACGGTGGAACCCTCACTATACCTGCCATCAGCACGGAGGAAGCTGGTGTTTACAGCTGTGTAGCCAGTAACAACGTGGGTAATCCTGCAAAGAAATCCACCAACATTGTCGTCAGAGGTGAGAAGAGAGCCCTTGAGGCCGAGCTGGATTAGTTTGTTTGTGCTTGATGTGTCATGGTTTCTGTAAATTGTTTATTTGCAGCAGGTGTAAATAGCACTGGCCACACAGTGCATCTCAAGAGTCTTGTAGAACCAGGCAGAACTACCAACTATGTGACTTTGATGTTAATGAAGTGGCCTAGAGTGCAGAGCATGTGTATTAGTATGTTTGCGTGGATGACCTGAGTTTGTATCAGGCTTCTGACATTTTCAGATACCTCTGCTCTAATCAGAAATTATCAATATGTTTGTGGTTAAAGTTTTTCTAAAATCTAGAACCAAATCAAACCATGTCTTACTCCTGGTGACCTTAGAAACATGACATTTGTGAAGCCAAAATCTTTATCTATATTTATAGTATTAGAATTTGAATTGTTCCCTCGTGTAGAATAATTCTGGTAGTTAGAATGAGAGTAAGAACACAATTATGTCCAGTCGCATTTTGTGAAACCAATGGAAAACCGTTTCTGTGCAAATAAATAAATACAAAACTTGTATGCAGTTATTAGTGACCCATTGCCTGAAAAAAAAAAAACCCAGCACAACTGTTTTCAACATTGATAATAATAAGAAATTTCACTCGAGCCCCAAATCAGCATATTAGAATTATTTCTGAAAGATCATGTGACATTGAAATGATGCTGAAAATTCAATTCAATTTTAAAATATCAAACAGCTGTTTTAAATTGAAATAATATTTAACAATATTACTGTTTTACTGTTTTTAATATTTAAAAAATGCAGTCTTAGTAAGCATAACAGACTTTTGATTATGTACATATAAAATACTGAGAATAAAGCAAATAGTGCATGTTAGTATTTAGTCTAGGGTGTAAATAACATCTAATTTCCTTCACAATCAGTGTAGATTGCCTCCGCCAATAAGTTTTACAAGCCTCTCAAGTTTGCTGTCAGCATTTTCCACTATACCCATTACCATTCATCAGTGCATAATGAATTACTTAATGATTATCATGAAGGCAGAATGTCAGCACATGGGGGTAATAAATATCTTGACAATGAATGCAGTGTACAATTATGAATAATGACTGACAGTATGTATCGAAAAACAATCAAGTTGTGATTCGAAGCTGATGTGAAAGGACGAAGATTTTGCTACTGTTTACTGTAAGTGTTATTAGAAAAGTATTTGTTGAAGCTTTCTTGAAGGTTTGAAAGACTCAGCCTTGCTTAAAATGTCTTATAAATAGGTGCTCCTCCAGCCAGCGTCATTACCTAGTGTAATGAATATCCATGACTTTGACATATTGCATCTAGCCAAAAGAGCAGAGTGAAATGGAGAAAAGGATTTGCTTTTTTAGGCATATCTGTGTGTGGGGGTGCTCTCTGAAGAAGCTTTACTATCCCTGGTTTGGAGCAGCTTTTGTAGCTTACTTTACAGTTACTCCTTCCCAAGGCTGATCCCTGGTGTGCACAAAAAGCTGTTTACACATCTGGAGGTCCAGGTTTTAATGTGAATCCCTTACTGTCTGTCAACTCACCGGGTCTGGGGAGCACAGTGAGATTACGCATTTCCATCGAGCTGGGTTTCTGTGTGAGGCTGGAGAGTATGATGGGAGTCAGATGTCTTGCCAGTGAGGAGGATCATCTTGGTGAGGTATAGACGGCAGAGGGGAAGAGGATCATACCAAAGAAAGAAATCTGCCTCT
The DNA here is from genome assembly GCA_018749465.1 of Paracanthobrama guichenoti. Taxonomy (NCBI): domain Eukaryota; kingdom Metazoa; phylum Chordata; class Actinopteri; order Cypriniformes; family Gobionidae; genus Paracanthobrama; species Paracanthobrama guichenoti. The sequence continues at coordinate 2,923,748 of JAGHMJ010000032.1, read as the reverse complement.
CCAAGCTCTCTTCGCAAAAAAAGAGCAGTTTAGTTTGTGGTTAGTACCATTACTGAGAAGTATCAGTATCATTCTGAGTATTATTATCTGGATTTTTCTCTCTAATTTCTATAAACCTTTTCAAGCTATAAAAGTGTCCTTTTATAATTTGATCTGATGATTTTGGTTCGGTAGAGGACAATTACTGTGTTTAATGTCTCAGCACTCTTTTGTCTAAAATAATAAAATTATTAAAATTATTCAATAATTGAATAATTCATTTAACCAATTCATTTTGTTCTGATTCATTCACTCTCTTTATGTATCATTGAATCATTCATTCAACTAGTTCATTCAAAAATGCTGATCATTTCAGGAATTAAACAAGTGACTATCATTATGACTGAGTCATTAATTCATTCATTCAACAAATTAATTCAAAAACACAGATTCATTTATAAATAAAGCAAGTTATTTTCTTTTTATGAGGAAGGCATTGAATAATTAATTCAACTGATTCATAAAAAAACTGAAATCATTCAAGAACGAAAAACATGATTAGATGTATGCTATGATTCTACTGCTGTGTTGAAGCAAAAACAAAGTAAATAGAGGGTATGTGCGTGACGTCACCGTCGGCCGGAGTGACTGCGGTTACGCCCACTGAGTGGCAAAAAGACTGAGTGGCAAAAAGACTGAGTGGCAGCATTGGTTTTCAGTGTGAATTCCGCGAAAAAACACAAAACACATCTAAAATGGGAAAGAGCTTTGCGATTGACTGTACAAATAGATTTGACAAGAAATCTGAGGTATATTTTTACAGACTGTCGAAAGCTACAGAAAAGCGAAGCAAATGGATCGCAGCAATTCACAGAAACAACTGTGAATACCCTGTATATTGTATTGACAATATATCAATTCACTCAAATGACTCATCAATTAAATATTTATATTAATTTATATTAATATCTTATATTCTGCATAATAAAAACACTGACAAAAACTAAGTTTGAGGGCTGGACGAGTCAATATGACGATATAACATTGATATAAGCGATCACCCAAATTTAGACCTACCTATATAAAGTGTTCACAGGCAAATTTGCTTTATGTATTTCCCCGGCATCAAAATCAGGCACATATAAAGTTAAGGAAACACGATTCCTGGCTGCATGTCAATATCCATGGATCACTGGATCTTTGGTAAGTTGTAAGAAACACTATTGAGTCCAATCTTTAGTTTAAACTGATGTAATCGTTTGATTTACTTGTGTTTTCGTAGTTTTCCCTATTAAATCCAGTCATGCAGCAGCTCTTTTGCCACTCAGTCCAGCTGAGATGGCGTGTCCTGGCGGGAAAGTGATGTCAATAAATACCCCTATAGCAGTGGTTCTCAAACCTGTCCTGGGGACCCCTCACCACTGCACATTTTGTATGTCTCCCTCATTAGACACACCCAATTCAAGTCTTGCAGTCTTTACTAATGAGCTGATAAGTTGAATCAGGTGTGTTAGATGAGGGAGACATGCAAAATGTGCACTGGTGGGGGTCCCCAGGACAGGTTTGAGAACAACTGCTCTATAGCAAAATTGTGTCTAAAATGTTACTAAATATTAGCTTATGGTTTATTAAATAATTTTATAAAAGTAATGTCGCACTTGTAATTGTGCTGCTTTCAGAGCAACATCCCGCTTGCTTCTGTGATATTGCTTAAAGAAACAGACTGGGTGATCAGGGCGCCAGGTTAAAGTGGAGGTCTTTTATTTTTTCGATAATTACCAGCTGTATAAATTCCACATTAGAAGTCAGTTATTTATTGCCAAACATACTGTAACTTTCTGAAACATTTGCATTAATTAATTCATTTTAATATTAAAATGCTAATATTTTAACATTCGCTTTCATTAGATTTTGTTTACTCTCACATACTGATCCTCTGGTGGCTCTGTTTCTGGCTCTGATTGCTTTTCTATAATCGCTGTTGCAGAAACAAACAATCCCAAGACACTAAAGAGACACGTTTTTTGCAGTATAAGACATGCAATTATTTTGTCTGACTGCTTTTTAATTTTTTTTGGTTTTGTTTTTGGTTTTGCGTATCAAATGATCCAAAGACTTTATAACACTTTAAGAGTATTTTCAATGTATTAATTTACTCTCGCAACAACAAAATGAACTTCCCACAATGCCGTTCACTTTGCTTTTGTGCTTTTCTCCATGTATTAACCACCTTCTTAGGAGAGCTACTCATTTTCTACTACATGAAAACATGAACGTTGCAATATCATTGCCACAACTTTATGGCTCACTTGTGGCCAATGTTGCCTTTTCGCCCTAGCCGTGTTGGCCATTTAAGGTCTTATATGCTTTTTCTTATGGGTGGAAACAACATTATTGGGCAGAAAATAGCAATGATGGGCCCATTCTCTAGCTCGATAGATAGAGGACGGTTTTATAATATAAGATCGTCAGAGGGGACGTTACAAGCTTGAGCTGCGCTGCTTCTTTGCTGCACAGATGGTGGAATCTCATTTGTTGGGCAAAATAAGCAAGGGATTGGAGAGAAAACGATATTACATGGGAGGGTTTGGAAGTTGGGTAATCCCAACACACTCTGCTGGCTGCTTGTACAAAGCTCTATGATAGCAGCTGTACTGGCCATTTGAAATATGACCTTTTCTCCTGCAATGGGGAAAAGAGCATGTGTAGCCAGATGGGGCGGTGGTTGAGGTGAAGGGGTAGAGCTGTTTCCCCAATCACTGATTAAGAAGAAAGCTGAACTCCTGAGGATGGATGAAGGTAGACTAGAGGTGGCTCTATTTTACTTTGTTTTGTGAGGAGAAGATATGGAGCAATAAATAGCGGATTTAGCAAATACAGTTAAAAAAGTATTTAGGCATAATACATAATATGCTGATTTGCTGCTCAAGAAGCTTTTATTATTATTATCAATGTTAAAAACAGTTCAGGAAAAAATGTTCAGGATTCTTTGATGAATAGAAAGTTCAAAAGAACAGCATTCATCTGAAACATAAAGCTTTGCAACATTATAAATGTCTATACTGTCACTTTTGATCATTTAATGCATGCTTGCTAAATTTCTAGATAAAGAATTCAATTTTTTTTTATTCTTACCGACCCAAAACTTTTGAGCGGTAGTACAATGTTGCAAAAATGTCTTTCTATTTCAGATCAATGCTGTTCTTTTGAACTTTCTATTCATCAAAGAATCCTGTTTTCATCATTGATCAAAACATCATATCAGAATGACTTCTGATATGTGTCATGTGACACAAGACAGGAGTAGTGATGCTGAAAATTCAACTTTGCATCACAGAAATAAATTACATTTTAAAATATATTCAAATAGAAAAGTTATTTTACTTTTTAATAATATTTCACAATATTACAGTTTGTTGTTGTTGTTGTTTTGTCTTTTAATAAAATAAATGAAGCCTTGGTGAGCAGAAGAGCAAAAACTTTTGACCAGCAGTGTATATATTACATATAAAACATGAAACATAATACGCATTCCCATTCAGTCGGTCACTCTCGACGCCATGTCGGAGTACCGACGAATAGGAATCTCGCTCGCGAGAGCCAATCTACTTCGAGTGTAACTAAAACGAGCCAATGCACATTGGCATGGAATGGTTGCACCAGGTGGTCATGCCACGCTGTGCGGGTATAAATGAGACACAGGTGATTGCATCAAATTAGCATTTTGCTTCGGAGCCGAGTGGTAGATGGTTACGCCAGCTATCACTCCCTACCTCGCAGTGACTGACGCGGAGCCGCCTTTCGGAAGCGATCTCTTCAGTCGGTGTTGGTGTGACGGCACTGCAGCGGGTCGTGTGGTTTCGATCATCTCTCTTTGTTGTTCGTTAGAACGATCACAAGGGCTGTTCTCACAGCTGGTTCGGTGCGCTAGGTGGAGAGCGCTAAAAAGCCGTTCCCACGGCTGGTAAGAGCGCCCTCGTGAGAGAGAGCGCGCACGTCAGGCTGCACTACCCCCTGACTGTGTCGCCGCGACCCCTCCCCCTGCGTGCTTCAGCACCAAGGAGAGCGCCCTCCTTCTGAAAGAGCTTGCACAGATAGAGCTTGCGTCTTTTTCAAGATGACATTCTATCTGTGTGTTTCTGGATCACGGTGGTTTCCTGTCACCGAGGATGGTCATCAGCGCTGTATCTCGTGTTTGGGCGTTCAGCATGCTGAGGCAGCGCTGGTGGATGAGTCATGTTCTCACTGCGGGAACATGACCATCTCGGAGTTGCGATCGCGGCTCCGTCTCGCAAGGGCGGAGCCCCGTGCCTCTGCCTCGATCTAACCCTCCTCAGAGGGTTACTTCAGGCAGTAGCCCGGCTGATTTGAGGGTTACAGTGAGCGCGTTTCCCCAGGGAACCAACCCCGGGAACCCTCATCCCTCTCGCACTCCGCAGCCAGTAGAGCTGCCATTGGAACGCGGTGGGCCGTCCACGAGATGTGCACCATCCGTATCCTTTGGGGCTCCCCTTGAGGACCAGATGTCCATCGCTGCATCGGAGGGAGGGTCAGAACTCTCTGGAGAGGATGTGTCGGCGCAGGGGCTCCTCCGGGTAGACCCGCTGTGCCCGATACTGATCCAGAGATGATGGCTATGCTTGCCGGGCCGCCGAGAGAGTCGGGCTCGTGTGGGAACCCTCCACCGTGTCCCGAACCCTCAAGGCTGGATGATTGGTTTCTCGGGGTGGCCCGTGCTGGTTCTCAGCGCCCCACCCGGTGCCTTTTTCCCGGAGGTGCACGAGGAGCTCACAAGGTCGTGGACGGCACCTTTTACTGCCCGAAACCGGCCTTGTGGATCCTCCTCCCTCACCACCCTCGATGGCGGACCTGCAAAGGGATACACGCAGGTTCCTCCCGTGGAACGGGCCGTTGCTATGCAACTGTGCCCTAACTCCACTTCCAGGGGAACCCGTGTCTTCCCTCCAGGGCCTGTAGGTACTCGTCCGATCTGATCGGGAAGGCCTATCAGGCTTGTGGAGAGGCAGGTTCCGCCTACACGCTATGGCGTTGTTGCAGGTCCATCAGGCCCAGGCACTGAAGGCCCTGCACGAGGGTGGTCACGATCCCGCAGTTCTTCAGGAACTGAGAACCGCAACGGACCTCGCGCGTGCGGCGACGGCGTTCTTACGCGGGCCGTGGGTCGTCGCGATGTCCACCATGGTGGTCCAGGAACGCCATCTCTGGCTGTGTCTGGCGGACATGAGGGAGACCGACAAAGTCAGGTTCCTTAACTCCCCGTCTCCCAGACTGGCCTTTTCGCGGCGAGCGGTCCAGAACTTCGCCCAGCAGTTCTCGGCCGCACAGAAGCAGACTGAGGCGATCAGTCACATCCTGCCATGGCGGTCAGCTGCTGTCTCCACCCGCGCCCGGCAGCGCCTCAGCCTGCTCGTCGCCGAGGGCGGCCGCCTGCGTCTGCCTCCGCTCCGCCGCGCCGCAGCAGCAGCCTCCACCCAAGCGGCGTCGTGGCCGGGCGCAAGCAGGCCGCCCGCCCGTCCAGGGGCCTGCCAAGAGGGGTGGCAAGGCCAAGGGGCAAGCGCTCCTGAGACGGGCGACCTGGAGATGAGGAGGACTGCTCTTCTGGAGACGGTGACCGCACCGCTCCATCCCGGAGGAGGGCCGGGAGGAGAATCTTGTGTTCCGCTTTCTTTCTGTTCCGCCGCTGGGCTCAGCCCCAGCGGTACCCAAATTCTCAATAAAGAGCAGTTTCTTCCATCTCCGGGTCCTCAGGGGCTCGGAGAGTTGTGGCCGGTCAAACGCCGGACCACACTCATCCTCCTCCTTCGCCAGCAGGCAGCAGTGGGCGTCCCCCTCACGTTCCTGCTGCCCACCTGTGGAATCAGGGAAGTGTGGCACGGCACACTCACCTCGCTGCGGGCCGCCTCCACGCAGACAGCCGCCCCAGCCCGGTACCTGCATTCCACCGCGCTGCCCCACGGTGGGTACGCCGGTGGTCCCTATGGTCCCGCTTGCGGTCCCTGGGAGCCTGGCTGGCGCTCCCGCTCCGTCTCGCTGGCTCATTCGGACCATCAGGCTCGGCTACGCGATTCAGTTCGCCCAGCGCGCCCCAGGTTCAAGGGCGTCCGCTTCACTTCGTGAATGCCACAGATGCCCATGTCCTGCGTCATGAGATCGCTGTCCTGCTGGCGAAGGGCGCGATAGAGCCGGTCCTCTCCAGCCGATATGAAGACCGGCTTCTACAGCCCGTACTTCATTGTACCCAAGAAAACTGGTGGGTTACGGCCAATCTTGGACCTGCGAATCCTGAATCGGAGCCTCCACAAGCTACCGTTCAAGATGCTCACGCAGAAACGCATTTTCGAATGCATCCGTCCTCAAGATTGGTTTGCAGCGATCGACCTGAAGGACGCGTACTTTCATGTCTCAATCCTTCCTCGACACAGGCCATTTCTGCGCTTTGCGTTCGAGGGTCGAGCATATCAGTACAAAGTCCTGCCCTTCGGGCTGGCCCTGTCCCCCCGTGTCTTCACGAAAGTCACGGAGGGGGCCCTCGTGCCCATGAGAGAACGGGCGTTCGCATCCTCAACTATCTCGACGACTGGCTCATTCTAGCACAGTCCAGGGATCAGTTGTGCGAACACAGGGACCTGGTGCTCAGACACCTCAGCCAGTTGGGTCTTCGGGTCAACTGGGAAAAGAGCAAACTCACCCCCGTGCAGAGGATCTCTTTTCTCGGTATGGAGTTGGATTCGGTCGAGCGGACAGCGCGCCTCACAGAGGAGCGTGTCCAGTCGATGCTGAACTGCCTGAACACGTTTCAAGGCAGGATGGCGGTTCCACTGAAACAGTTTCAGAGGCTCCTGGGGCATATGGCAGCCGCGGCAGCAGTAACGCCGCTTTCGGCCTGCTTCATATGAGACCGCTTCAGCATTGGCTACGGCCGAGTCCCGAGATGGGCGTGGCAACGCGCACTCACCGGGTGAGCATCACACCGGCCTGTCGCCAGTCCTTCAGTCCGTGGTCCGACCCCTCGTTCCTTCGGCTGGAGTGCCCCTGGAACAGGTGTCCAGGCATGCTGTGGTTTTCACGGATGCCTCCGCCACGGGCTGGGGAGCCACGTGCAACGGGCATGCAGTGTCAGGGGTTTGGGCGGGCCCGCACCTGCATTGGCACATCAATTGCCTCGAGTTGCTAGCAGTACATCTTGCTCTGAGCCGCCTCAAAGGGCGGTTACGGGCAAAGATGTACTGGTCAGCACGACAACACTGCGACCGTTGCGTATATCAACCGACAAGGTGGTCTGCGCTCCGTCGCATGTCGCAACTTCGCCCGCCATCTCCTCCTCTGGAGTCAGAAGTGTCTGAGGTCGCTTCGGGCCATTCATGTACCTGGTGTGCGCAACCGTGTGGCCGACGAGCTCTCACGAGCTGCGCTCCCAGGGGAGTGGCGACTCCACCCCCAGGTGGTTCAGCTGATCTGGAGACAGTTCGGGGTGGCACAGGTCGACCTGTTTGCTTCCCCAGAAACGTCCCACTGCCAGTGGTTCTATTCGCTGACCGAGGGTACACTCGGCACGGATGCCCTTGCGCACAGCTGGCCCCAGGGGCTGCGCAAATATGCGTTTCCCCCAGTGAGCCTACTTGCACAGACACTGTGCAAGGTCAGGGAGGACGAGGAGCAGGTCCTGTTGGTGGCGCCGTACTGGCCCAACCGGACCTGGTTCCCGGAACTTATGCTCCTCGCGACAGCCCCTCCTTGGCCGATTCCTCTGAGGAAGGACCTTCTGACTCAGAGACGGGGCACCCTGTGGCACCCGCGTCCAGACCTGTGGAAGCTTCATGTCTGGCTCCTGGACGGGACGCGGAGGTTCTAGGTGACTTACCCCAAGAGGTAGTTAACACTGTCTACAAGACAGGCTTACACCTCGAAGTGGAACCTGTTCGTCGAGTGGTGTTCTTCTCGCCGAGAAGACCCCCGAAGATGTTCGATCGCGTCTGTGCTTTCCTTCCTGCAACAAGGGTTGGAGCGTAGGCTGTCCCCCTCCACCCTCAAGGTCTATGTTGCTGCTATATCCGCCTATCACGACCACGTAGAAGGTAAGACGGTTGGGAAGCACGACCTGGTCGTCAGGTTCCTTAGGGGGGCGAGACGGTTAAATCCTCCTCGACCCCCCTCCATACCCTCTTGGGATCTTGCTCTGGTGCTCCGAGCACTCCAGAATGCCCCATTCGAGCCTTTGCAGTCAGCAGAGCTAAAGATTCTGTCTATTAAGACTTTGCTGTTGGCTGCATTGGCCTCCATCAAGAGGGTAGGGGACCTGCAGGCATTTTCGGTCGACGAATCGTGCCTAGAGTTCGGGCCGGGAAATACCCACGTGGTACTAAGGCCCCGCCTGGCTATGTGCCCAAGGTTCCTACCACTCCCTTCAGGGACCAGGTGGTGAACCTGCAAGCGCTGCCCCCGGAGGAGGCAGACCCAGCCCTAGCTTTGCTCTGTCCCGTCCGCGCTCTGCGGATCTACGTGGATAGAACTCAAAGCTTCAGAACCTCAGATCAGCTCTTTGTCTGTCACGGAGTCCAGCAGAAGGGAAAGGCTGTCTCCAAGCAGAGGATGGCCCACTGGATAGTGGATGCCATCACCTTGGCTTACCAAGCACAAGGTGTGCCCTGTCCGCTCGGGGTGCGAGCACACTCTACTAGAAGTGTTGCATCCTCCTGGGCGCTGGCACGTGGCGCCTCGCTGTCAGACATCTGTAGAGCTGCGGGCTGGGCGACACCCAACACGTTCGCTAGAGTCTATAGCCTACGTGTAGAGCCGGTCTCCTCCTGTGTTCTCACCTCAAACGGGTAGAAGCACTGAGAGGCCCCGGCTCTTGTCGGCTTGCTGCGCTCCGGCGCTCTTATTCTCCAGAAGCAAACTCTGTGAGTCCTCCATCTCCCTCGGTGTCGGACGTCGCGGAACGTCGGGCATCAGGCCCCTTGCCGCTGAATCCTTGAGAACCGGTAATGGGCTGGGCTTATATGAGTGACCCTGCGGGGATCCCATATATTCTTCCACGGTCGCTCCTACGGGAAGCCTGTGTCTTTCCCTTGGGAGAGCCTTCCCGTCACCGGGACTGAGCCCCTCCTCTCCCTTGCGGGCTACGGCTCAGCTTTGTACTCCACATAACTCCTCCGGGTACGATGTGGGCTCCGCAGCGGCCCTTTTCTAGGCACGCTTTCCCAGTGTCATCCAATAATCACTGAGCAGGGTCATGCGGAACAGCAGTGATGGACTTCCTGGTGTGAGCCCCGTCTTATCAGGTAAGAGAGCTCAGGCGGCTCACACTGGGCACTGGAAGGGGGCAGAGGCCATGGCACTTTGGTAGGGATTCCTATTCGCCGGCATACTCCGGCGTGGCGTCGAGAGTGACCGACTGAATGGGAACGCCTCGTTACGTATGTAACCCTCGCTCCCTGAAGGAGGGAACGGAGACGCCACGCCCCGCCGCCATGTCCTCTGTACCCTGCTGGGGTGCCGGCCTACCTACTCGGCTCCTCAGCAAAGGCTAATTTGATGCAATCACCTGTGTCTCATTTATACCCGCACAGCGTGGCATGAGCACCTGGTGCAATCATTGCATGCCAATGTGCATTGGCTCGTTTTAGTTACACTCGAAGTAGATTGGCTCTCGCGAGCGAGATTCCTATTCGTCGGTACTCCGACGTGGCGTCTCCGTTCCCTCCTTCAGGGAACGAGGGTTACATACGTACCCGAGACTTTTTTCTTCATTGGCATTTTACATTTATCATTGAAATGATCTCAGCATTTGGAAAGAGAATTGCATTTCTATTCTCTAAATATTTTTTCCTCAAATTCAAGGGAATTCCTAATGGAACCATTATTCCTTCCTAAAGGAATTGTTAAAAGGAACTGGAATCGTTAAATGCCTTATAATTCCTACCACTATACATGGTGCTTTTGAAGCTGAAATGTAATTGCTTGGAAAAAAAGGTTTTGGACTGACATGAGGGCGAGTAAATTATGACAGAATTTTTAGCTTTTAACACTTTTTGTAATCTTGCTCAGCTTCTACACAGAGCAAACACAGCGCAGGGATTACTTGGGGGCAGATAGGTCTGATGAGAGCCGTAATGGGACGTCATTCAGTGGCACCCAGGTGGGAGTGACCAGATAGCCATCCCTTAGTAAGGCCTTTTCTGACAGCTCTGTTCCACCACCCGCTGGCAGCATCATCAATAAAACACACCCCACCCTTCCCCAGTTATCACTCAAATATTGAGCCTTGTCAGTACTCTTCAGCAGATTATGCCAAACGTTGCAGGGTCTGCTCTGCAGATAACTGCAAAATAACCCAATGTTCTTTATAAGATATTTATTAGCTGGAGGGGGATGGAAGGTAGGGTATTGCTGAGCCTGCACACTGCCATAGAAACTCATCTTTTTATTTATTTACAGAGGAGATATCATCTCCCGTTTTGGCCACTTTCCACCAAGCAATCAAAACAGGCATGCAAAGATCGGTCCTACCATCCCTGACTGCTGAAATTGGTCTTATTTCTGATATGTAAATTGTGTTCTACCTGAATCACTTTGATGGTCATTCACATCAACTGTTTTCTCAGCAGAATTGCTGTGCAAACTCTGTGTTGTCTGTAGCAATGTGATGCGTCAAAATTGTGAATATGAGGGCACATTGATGAGATTCCACTGGATATAATGACTGAATGCAGCTTTTGCCTGTAAAGCTGTTTTCAAATTAGCTGGGCTTGCGATGATCCTCTTGCACATTGCACTACTTGACTTATTCCTCCGCTAAATAACATGGATAATAGAGAAATCAGTTGCTTTTGATGAGGTGGTGAATATTAGCAGACTGCTGCAGTGGTGATTTACTACAGCTAATAACAGATTTGTATTCAAGCATTTCTTTCCTTCTAATGGGAGGGCTCACATCTTGTTGGTGGGGCTTTCTGTCGATTGTACTACTGCCTGTTGAGGGAACGTGAGACGGAGGTCGAAGTATTTTTTGTACACTTGTTTTTGCATACACAGAAAAGATTTTCATGAAACACAAGTGTTTGTGTGCATACATTTGTTCTGATCCTCATTATCTTTTTGATGAATAAATTTTTTTATACCATATATATATATATTATGGTCTTATAAAAGTTACATAAATGATGTAAACTGTAAAATATTTATTATTAAATATTTATTTATTATTATTTATTTTTAACTTATTTAATATATTTACTATAATATAATATTTATTATAAAATATGAATATAATATCTATTATAAAATAGAACATTCTGGCTTAACCTTCCATGTTTCTAAGGTTTTGCAATTTCTGATTTCTGCACAAAATGTTTACACACATTTTACTTACAGTTAGTGATTGAAACCCAATGCATTGTGCATTGTATCTGTTTAAAAAATTATTGTTTGAATTGACCTGGTTGGTTATTGCTTATTACGTCCCAGGCAATGATAATCTGTTTATTTTTATTATGAAAGACATTCATTTAATTCACTGATTATTATGTGTCAAATAACAATGTTCCATTTCCAAATGACAAACTATTCATGCAATATTCAGCATTGCAAGTCAAGTCTGAAACTCCGGTTTTGCTGTCTAAAAAGCCACAGTTGACTAGTGCAAATGTGGCAATGAATAAAAATACTTTAAAGATGCCTTTAATATTCTCATGGTTGCATAAGATATTGTAATAAAGAAAAGTGCTTTTGTGCGGCACCACGTATTCATCAGTAAAATACTTTTCTCAGCCATTCACTGTGTCCATTCACTCTGATTGCACAACTGGGGTTAGTCAAAAGGGATATTGATTTCATATAATGCATCAAAAGTGTTGACAATGATCTGGGGTGGGTGCTGAGCTGAGGAAACAACTAACTAATTATAATATCACAAAGAAAAGACTCATCTAGCAAAATCATTTGAAATGCATTCATCAATAACTTCCACACACAGTGCTATAGTGTACAGTGCCTCCACTAATATTGGCACCCTTGGTAAATATGAGAAAAGGTGGCTGTGACAATAATTATGCATTGTTTATCCTTTTGATCTTTCAGTTAAAAAAACCCCAAAAAAACACAAAATTCTAACCTTTCATTGAAGTAAAACCATTGAAAATGGGGGTTGGGGTCACAATATGAAATACATTTTTTCTCCAATGCCTGTTGGCCACAATTAGTTGCACCCCTAGAAATTCTTCTGAGTAAAATATCTCTGAATATTCCCATTCATATTACATTTTTTAGCACACCAGGGTGACTAGGAGCATGAAATTGTTCAGCCATGACTTCCTGTTCCACAGGAGTATAAATATGAGGAAACATAAAGGCCAAATTCCAAAATTCCAAAACAGCACCTACATCACCACAAGTTGTTCGGGGTTTCAAGAAAAATCCTCCTCGCTCATCCAAAAACAAACTCCAGTATATTCAGTTGTCAGACACGACTGGAACTTCAAAAGGGACCTGGTTCTGTGGTCGGATGAAACTAAAAAAGAGCTTTTTGGGAGCAAACCCACCAGATGTGTTTGGTGCAAACAGGGATAAAAAAGTACCCCATGTCCACAGTTAAATATACTGCTGGATCTTTAATGCTATGGGATGGAGGCCTTTTCTTTTTAATGTTTTTTTTTTTTTTTTTTTTTTTGGCTGGAGGTCCTGGACATCTTGTTCAGATACATGGCATTCTAGCAACAGATAAAAAATCTAAACTTGAACACTTCTGCTAGAAAAATTATAATGGGCCATTGTTGGATCTTCCATCAGGACAATGATCCAAAACAAACATCAAAATCAACACAAACATGTGTTACTGAGCACAAAATGAAGCTTCTGCCATGGCTGTCCCAGTCCCCTGACCTGAACCCTATAGAAAATGAGTGGGGTGAACTGAAGAGAAGAAGTACCAACATGGATCTAGGAATCTGAAGGATCTGGAGAGATTCTGCATGGAGGAATGATCTCTGATCTCTTGTCAGGTGTTCCCCAAACTCATCAGGCATTATAGAAGAAGACTCAGAGCTGTTATCTTGGGAAAAGGATGTTGCAATAATTGGGTGGCAATAATTGTGGCCAACGTGAACTAGAGAAGAACATTTATTTCATAATGAGATTCCCCCACTTTCAATGGTTTTACTTCAATGAAAGGTTAGAATTTATTGAATGAAAGATCAAAAGGATAAACTATTTTCACAGCTACCTTTGCTCATATTTACCAAGGGTGCCAATATTAGTGGAGGGCACTGTATATTTGATGCCAGACAGGAATAGTCTTTGAGCATTATTATTATGTTCGAGCCATGCAAAAAAGCATTGCAGTTATTCAAGGTGAAGTCTTAATTCTTTCCCAGAAGTTTCATAAAACAAACAGTTACAAAACACAGGTGCAAATGGTGGAGAGAAACCATTATGCTGTCTCTTAGGAGCTCCTTGATATATTCTTCTGTTGGAAAGCTCATTAAAAGTTGAAGTAAAAAGTTTGATTTCCATTTTAAGCGTTTTTGAAATTTCAAGAGATGTTATTACAGCGGATTACTGCAAGAAATCACAGTCAAACGCTCAACGTGTAGCAACCTGACTTTAAATGTTCAGTAAAGATTACGCAGCTTGTCTCTTGGTAATTGCTTACCTGCAGTGCTTTTTGATAATGACAGAACTCATGTGAAGGAACTGGACTCGAAAGCATTAACACCCTGCACGTTTTTATGGGGTCACCAAAGAGCACACAGCTATCTCACCACAATATTCAGCTATTTATTAAGTTGCAAATTGACCAGTGACGCAAGGCCTGCCGAGCCTAACCTTGCATAAAGCAACCCTACAAAGTTACAGCTCTTCATTGTTATATATCTCATAATATTCAGAGTCTCTGCCAGTATCGGCATTGTAGTCCACCTTGAAACATCCTCTCTTAACAGTCCAGATTGTAACAGCTTGTAAAATGTGCCGAACGAATGCAAATAAATTGGTTAATAAGATTTCCTAAAAGCTGTTTTTAAATAATTCAGTGACTGACTAATAATTAGTCAAAAATGACTTGGAAATAAGATTGTAGTGTTTTCTTTGGCTCATTGCTAGCTTGAGACTTGGGATTCCATCGTCTCTGACACCTTTACTCCGTTAAAAAGAGAGCAGTGAATGTTAATTAAAATGAAAAGAAAACACAACTTCATATTTATGAGATTTCTAGTTTCTTTTTTGTTGAAGTCAACGAGAAAAACAGCATTCACAAGCCCATTTACTTGTGTAATGTGATATTTCCCAAAAGAACAAGAACAAATGTAGGGCAGGACTTTTTTTTTGTCCATCAGGATCTGATCAAATTGTGGACATTGGTCTCTGTGACAGCTGAAGAGAGTTATACACTCACCTAAAGGATTATTAGGAACACCTGTTCAATTTCTCATTAATGCAATTATCTAATCAACCAATCACATGGCAGTTGCTTCAATGCATTTAGGGGTGTGGTCCTGGTCAAGACAATCTCCTGAACTCCAAACTGAATGTCAGAATGGGAAAGAAAGGTGATTTAAGCAATTTTGAGCATGGCATGGTTGTTGGTGCCAGACGGGCCGGTCTGAGTATTTCACAATCTGCTCAGTTACTGGGATTTTCACGCACAACCATTTCTAGGGTTTACAAAGAATGGTGTGAAAAGGGAAAAACATCCAGTATGCGGCAGTCCTGTGGGCAAAAATGCCTTGTTGATGCTAGAGGTCAGAGGAGAATGGGCCGACTGATTCAAGCTGATAGAAGAGCAACTTTGACTGAAATAACCACTGCTACAACCGAGGTATGCAGCAAAGCATTTGTGAAGCCACAACACGCACAACCTTGAGGCAGATGGGCTACAACAGCAGAAGATCCCACCGGGTACCACTCATCTCCACTACAAATAGGAAAAAGAGGCTACAATTTGCACGAGCTCACCAAAATTGGACAGTTGAAGACTGGAAAAATGTTGCCTGGTCTGATGAGTTTCGATTTCTGTTGAGACATTCAGATGGTAGAGTCAGAATTTGGTGTAAACAGAATGAGAACATGGATCCATCATGCCTTGTTACCACTGTGCAGGCTAATGGTGGTGGTGTAATGGTGTGGGGGATGTTTTCTTGGCACACTTTAGGCCCCTTAGTGCCAATTGGGCATCGTTTAAATGCCACGGCCTACCTGAGCATTATTTCTGACCATGTCCATCCCTTTATGACCACCATGTACCCATTCTCTGATGGCTACTTCCAGCAGGATAATGCACCATGTCACAAAGCTCGAATCATTTCAAATTGGTTTCTTGAACATGACAATGAGTTCACTGTACTAAAATTACCCCCACAGTCACCAGATCTCAACCCAATAGAGCATATTTGAGATGTGGTGGAATGGGAGCTTCATGCCCTGGATGTGCATCCCACAAATCTCCATCAACTGCAAGATGCTATCCTATCAATATGGGCCAACATTTCTAAAGAATGCTTTCAGCACTTTGTTGAATCAATGCCACGTAGAATTAAGGCAGTTCTGAAAGCGAAAGGGGGTCAAACACAGTATTAGTATGGTGTTCCTAATAATCCTTTAGGTGAGTGTATATTGATATGTAAGTTTGGTTCAGCAAGTTTTTGATCAAATAAATGCAGCATTGGTGAGCATAAGACACTTATATATATATATATGAGTTATCACGTGGATGGCCCCGGCCATCCACGTGATGTAAAAGAACATGTGATTCATCAGACCAGGCCACCTCCCGTTGCTCCGTGGTCCAGTTCTGATGCTCATGTGCCCACTGTTGGTGCTCTCCGCAGTGGACAGGGGTCAGCATAGGCACCCTGACTGGTCTGCAGCTATGCAGCCCCATACGCAACAAACTGCGATGCACTGTGTATTCAGGCACCTTTCTATCAGAACCAGCATTAACTTCTTGAGCAATTTGAGCTCCAGTAGCTCGTCTGTTTGATCGGACCACACGGGCCAGCCTTCTCTCCCCACGCGCATCAATGAGCCTTGGCCGCCCATGACCCTGTCGCCGGTTCACCACTGTTCCTTCCTTGGAGCACTTTTGATAGATACTGACCACTGCAGACCGGGAACACCCCACAAGAGCTGCAGTTTTGGAGAGGCTCTGACCCCCCTGTCAAACTCGCTCAAATCCTTATGCTTGCCCATTTTTCCTGCTTCTAACACATCCACTTTTTTCAGAACTTTCTGCCTGTTATATCCTACCCACTAAATTAAGTGATTTAAGAAATGTTATACAGTGTTATTCACTTCACCTGTCAGTGATTTGCCTGATCGGTTTTATATATATTATATATATATATATATATATATATATATATATATATATATTTTTTTTTTTTTTTTTTTCAATAAATTCCATGAATCATTGAATCATAAAAAACACCAGGAATTTTATTAGAGAAGTCGATTTTGGTTTCATGTTGACTTAACGACTTTATAAAAGATTTTTTTCTTGAGAATGGCGGGTGCTGTTTCGGCTTATTCACTGTGTGGTTTTAACTCTGTTCAGTCTAGTGTGGCTTTCAGTTGGAGTTATTTCTGAATGTGAGTTCACAGTGCGCAAGATCTCTCAATCCAACCTTGCAAAGATGAACTCATTAGCATGTGTGAAGTAGTGTGCAAGAGTGTAGAAAGTGTGTGTCATGTCACGTCGTTCTTACATCATTTCCAGCTCTGTAGATGTCACTGTGGTTGAGTCAGAGTTCTTCTCAATGTCAGTGTCAAAGGACTGAAGTTCTGTGAAAGGAAACGTCTGTTCTCTTCTGAACAGAGAAAGTGTGCAACTCCCTGACAATCCCTCTAAATATCATGTTTTTTTGTGTCTTGAAGGGGCCTCTGTTTATTTCTCACCCTGTTTGGGGTGATAGTGGGGTGGTGTATTTTAAGATCCAGCTTTATTTGTCTGTATTCACAGGCCAAGATGGTAGTCACGTGGGAAATTTTATTAACATTATAGTTTTTGTAATTTTTATGTCACTTGCTTGTCACAGTGATAATGACTTGAAAAGCAGTGGTGTGGATGAATTGTGGAAAAGTACATTAAACTGTTTTGAAATTACATTAAGCAAAGACCTTTTAGCTATGTAAACTGACACACTGCATTTAATGCATCATTAACCATGCAGTACAAATCGTGTATGAAGAGATTAAGAGATTTTATGATGAGAAAATGTCCAGCAGTGTGTTACTGCTTCTTGAGCAAACCAATATTTTTTACGATGAAAATGTCTTCATTAATGGGTGTTTCTTCAACCACAGCACTCTTACATACAGGAATATAAAAAGGATATTATCATATTATCGTATTAAAAGTATATTAACTAAATATTTAATATAAAATAAATAGAAATAGTTAAAAATATATATATTTTTCTATACTCGTTGATTTTTGCTCCTTTTAAATTTACTTTTAGTTGATAGGGGAAAAAATCTAATTGTAATTCAAGTTCCAGAGATGACAATGCCAATGCAGGGCATACTTGAAGGATTAGTTCACTTTTAAATAAACTTTTGCTGATAATTTACTCACCCCCATGTCATCCAAGATGTCCATGTCTTTCTTTCTTCAGTGGAAAAGAAATTAAGGTTTTTGATGAAAACATTCCAGGATTTTTCTCCATATAATGGACTTCAATGGGCTCCAAACGGTTCAAGGTCCAAATGACAGTTTCAGTGCAGCTTCAGAGGGCTTTAAATGATACCAGACGATGAATAAGGGTCTTATCTAGTGAGTCATTTAAAAAAAAAAAAAAATTAAAGTTTTATAAGCACAAATGCTCGCCTTGCTCTTTTCTGTGAACGTAATACGCAATTACGTTGAAAAGGTCACGCTTGATGTAGGCGGAAGTACCGAGTCAGTGTTTGCAAGTTGAACGTGCACATACGAAGTCAAACGCTGTTTACAGAAAAGGGAGTTAAAAGGTAAAATAACGATGTCGGACGATTTTGAACTTCGAGGAGAAGATGAGATGGAGTTTTTCGCCCTGCCCTTCCTTTATGACCCGTGACCTTTTCAACGTAATTGCGTATTACGTGACGTCACGAACACGCATCACAGAACAGAGCAAAGCGAGAAATTGCTTATAAAACGTAAACCTTTTTATTTTTTATGACCGATCGTTTCGCTAGATAAGACCCTTATTCATCGTCTGGTATCGTTTAAAGCCCTCTGAAGCTGCACTGAAACTGAACCGGCCTTGAACTGTTTGGAGCCCACTGAAGTCCATTATATGGAGAAAAATCCTGGAATGTTTTCATCAAAAACCTTAATTTCCTTTCAACTGAAGAAAGAAAGACATGGACATCTTGGATGACACGGGGGTGAGTAAATGATCAGCAAAAGTTTATTTAAAAGTGAACTAATCCTTTGAGATGAAATATGAGGCATTTGAAGTGTGAAGAAATTCAAGGTAAATATCACTTGTGATCAGAATATTTTTATTTTCAAACATTTAAAAATAATATTAAAATATATTTAATGTTTTAAATATATTTTAATTTGAAATAATAATAAATAGGTTTATTTACAATCAAGCTGTAATTTTGTAAAATTATGCAAAAAGTGTGAAAATATTGTTTGTGTTTATTTAGTACGGTGCTGCCACATACATATTATTTTTTCACTCAATTATGTCGTAATAACGCAATGTTATGTCGTTTTAACGAGATCTTTTCCCGTAATAACGAGATATTATGTCATTTTAACAAGACCTTTTCTCGTAATAACGAGACATTATGTCGTTAAAACCGCATATTTTCTCATTGAAACGGCATATATTTTCTCCTAATAAGGACATGTGTTCTATAATGATGTGTACAAAATATGCCTGTATCCACATTAGAGAATTTATAGGCTAGCCTATGTGCCTTTGTCACACTTATGTTTGAAAAGCAGTAATGACGGACCTGGTGCAGCCACAGATATCATAACTATCTATAGGCCTGTAATTAAGACATGTATTCAAGAAATGTATTAAAAACAGAAAGACGCTGTAGTTTCAGCCTTCCTCAAAGGCCGCAGAAACAGGCCAGTGGGTTCGTTACGCACGTCAATCCATTCCCGACATTCTTGGTTTGCTTTTTATTTATTAAATGTACAGGAAATTAGTTGATGAAACATTGATCAAAATTAAAATACAATTTAAACAAAACGAAATTCACTTTAAAGAAAGACTTTCTACAAAATAAAAGTCAATGAAGTGGTCAAAATCATGTCTGACCCCACTCCATGTCTCCAGACATATTGCACATCATAATGTAGCGCATCTTACTCAAACTGCTCATTTTTCATAATCAACATATGAAATAAAATTGAAAAAAATCATAGGCTAATATTTAAACATAGCTTAACTATGAAATTAAATAGGCTACTTTAATTTTCTTTAATCGTCTGTCCGACGAAGCCGCGAAAACAAATCACAATACTCAATAATTTTTAGCCATACAGATAAGTGCAAGACATAATTATAAACTATAAACTGTCTACTTTTATTTGTGTAGTCTCACAATAAGAACAAAGGCCGTGGAACAGATTATTTTGCATGCACTGCACTGCGCTGTCTTCATTTAAAAAAAATGATTTTGTTTATTAAACGCAAAGTTTTTAATTTCAAAAGCATTTCTAAATTCAGTTAATATTTCCAACGAAACTCCAAGCCAAAAAAAAACCCTTTGAGTTACCACCATGCAAATTCAAACATTTTGCAAAATTTGAAGTTCTTTTTGGAAAACTGGGACACCATGTCATCCGGACTAAAGATAACAAGGACAACCCAAGTTGTTATCAGCGCTCAGTTCAGAAGCCTGCATCTCTGATGGTATGGGGTTCATGAGTGCGTGTGGCATGGGCAGCTTACACATCTGGAAAGGCACCATCAATGCTGAAAGGTATATCCAAGTTCTAGAACAACATATGCTCCCATCCAGACGTCATCTCTTTCAGGGAAGACCTTGCATTTTCCAACATGACAATGCCAGACCACATACTGCATCAATTACAACATCATGGCTGCGTAGAAGAAGGATCCGGGTACTGAAATGGCCAGCCTGCAGTCCAGATCTTTCACCCATAGAAAACATTTGGCGCATCATAAAGAGGAAGATGCGACAAAGACCTAAGACAGTTGAGCAACTAGAAGCCTGTATTAGACAAGAATGGGACAACATTCCTATTCCTAAACTTGAGCAACTTGTCTCCTCAGTCCCCAGACGTTTGCAGACTGTTATAAAAAGAAGAGGAGATGCCACACAGTGGGAAACATGGCCTTGTCCCAACTTTTTTGAGATGTGTTGATGCCATGAAATTTAAAATCAACTTATTTTTCTCTTAAAATTATACATTTTCTCAGTTTAAACATTTGATATGTCATCTATGTTGTATTCTGAATAAAATATTGAAATTTGAAACTTCCACATCATTGCATTCTGTTTTTATTCACAATTTGTACAGCGTCCCAACTTTTTTGGAAACGGGTTTGTATATATATATATATATATATATATATATATATATATATATATATATATATATATAAGGCTAATGAATGGCATAATTTACGTTTGTTTTACATTTATATTTTTCATTTTTGTTATGAATTTCGTTACATTTAAAGGATTTGTTGTGGAAAGCCTAAAATAGCTACATGTTGATAATGTTTGTAAACATTTAGTTTTTACCAGTATTTTTAATAAAATGTGACTGACACACCAGTGCGATTTACCTGGATTTATTTCTCTCAACAACTTAAGTCTTACCCAGTGCATACTCAGGTAGACTTAGTGTGATAAAGGCACATAGGCTAGCCTATAAATTCTCTAATGTGGATACAGGCATATTTTGTACACATCGTTATACAACACATGTCCTTATTAGGAGAAAATATATGCCGTTTCAATGAGAAAAAGATGTTGTTTTAACAACATAACATCTCATTATTACGAGAAAAGATATCATTAAAACAACATAATTGAGTGGAAAAATAATATGTATGTGGCAGCAATGCGTCACCGTAATTTAGCATGGTGTTAGTAATAAAATTATCCTTTGCAAGGCAAAAGAGTCCAAAATGTTCCAAATGTCATTTGCATCAATGTCATTTCCACCACTGAACACAAATAAAAATAAAATATTTCTGGAAATTTGGTGGAAATGATGCTGTGGTGGACATTTTAATGATAAATGACTTTTGGCTGTCACTAACGATTATTTTGGTTGATCGGTCGATTATTTAGACAATTAATCTAGTAGTCTTGATTTGTGTGTGTGTGTATGTGTGTGTGTGTGTGTGTGTGTGTGTGGTTAAATAAATAGACCTAAGTGAACAATAGCCTTTAAAATGACTTAAAATACATATATAATAACAATGAGGCAATAATAATTGGTTCAAATTAAGTATCAAAAGCAAGTATTCATATGCTTTTTTGAACAACACTGTTATAATACATAATGTATTATAATATAAACATAATCGACTTATGTACATTGTGTATTAAATCAAGTGCCTGAAGAGGGCGCCAACAGCCTAGTGATTGTTGTTGTTAAACTTTACAGCATAATCAAATCTTTGTTTAATATTGATTCCACTTAATCTTTAATATTTGGCCACTTTAATTTCTTGAACGAGAACATGTGAACATCAAAACATGCTTTTAAACTTTTATTTTGAAATCATGATGAACAACAATCTAAATCAATATTTTAGAAAATAGTATTGATGTATATGTAAATTTATGTGTTGGCATAGGTTTCTGAATTATTTACATTACAAATCTGGTGAAATGGCACACATTGCATTCCCAGAAGAATGTTATAAGCAACCCAAATTTCAATCAAGGATTTTTTTTTTTTTTAAATCGAGCACTCTGGGACTCGTGAAAGTCCTAAATAACTTAATGAAAAAAGAAATGTGAAATAAACTAGTGCGAGTGTGTCTTAAGAGTGTGTCTTTGCACTAAAAATTAAAAGTGCAAAAACTGGTCAAAGTTGAAGAAATATCCACATGAACATTGTTGCTGTTGTTATTAAATTGGTTGCATTTCACTCTGTCCACACAGCTCTGAAGAAGGGCCGGTTCTGGATCACACCAGACCCCTATCATAATGACGACAACATCCAGATCGGCCGAGAGGTGAAGATATCCTGTCAGGTGGAGGCCACGCCGCCCGAGGAGCTGATGTTCAGTTGGCTTAAGAACGGCCGTCCGCTGCGTAGCTCAGAGCGGATGGTCATTACCCAGACTGACCCAGACGTTGCCCCAGGAACTACAAACCTGGACATCATCGACCTCAAATTTACTGACTTTGGCACTTACACATGTGTAGCCTCACTAAAGAACGGAGGGATACCAGAGATCAGCATAGATGTCAACATCTCCTCCACCACTGGTGAGTTATTCTTCTTAATATACAGAGTTACAAATATACAGAGTTTCGTGTTTGGGTTCGCGCAAGAAACTTTTTGCATGCTCACAAGAAACTATTGCATGCACATGGGACATTTTTCCAGTCTATGTATAGCCTACTATAACCAATTTCCTTTGTGTGTCACTGCTGTTTTACTATGGCACAATTCGGCTGGTAAAAAGTGCTCAAATTTTGAATTTCGTTAGAAATCTAGTACGAGGCTGAATCCAGCTACTTATTCGTTTGTCAATTATTGAAGCATAACCCTTCCCTTTATATAGCACAAACCTTTCTAAAGTCCTTTATGTCCAGTGTTGGGGGTAATGCTTTACAAGTAACATGATGGTCATTGTAGTTCTAGACTAATGTGAGCATTTGCTCATCTCACTTGCAAAAAAAAGATTCAGTATTCCTCAAAATGAATAAAATCAGTGAAATGCGAAATCAGAAAACTACGCAAACCTCCAATAATTAAATATGTTAAATAAATCTAATATTTTTATGCATTTAATCTCACTTTATTGATCAATGTACTTGCTGCTGACCTTCAGTGATTCAGTTAAACCATATGCAAATATGACTTTAGATTCTTCTGCAATCCAGAATGGCAGCACAGCTGAATGGTTTGTTTGAGCTGTGCCCTCTACTGTACAGGTGTGAATTGGCATTTCCTTCAGCCTTATTATTAAAATTTTGGTGTGAAAGAGTCTTTACAGTTGCCTAAAAATATAATTTTTTTGTAATAAAAAACAAAAAACAAGCCAGGCCCAGGTGAGAAAAACACAAAAGTAAAGCATTACTTTTCTTAAAGTAACTAAGTAACACAATTAGTTACTTTTTAAGGGAGCAACGCAACAGTCTAATGCATTACTTTTCAAAGTAACTTTCCCCAACACTTTTTTGTCTATGGCTGTGCTCACAAAAAGCACTGTTAGAATTGTAAGGATGTGTTAAATCCGACAAAGTGTTTTAATAAAGGGTGTTTTGATCTTGTGAAATATGACATTTTAGTACATTTTACTGCACTAATTTTTTGAGTTAGCCATTAAAGTTTTATATGGGATAATATAAATACTGCCCAAAAGAAATCCACATTTTGATCACTTTAACTGTACCAATGTTTTTATTATGAACCATTAAACTTAGCATATTGGAGAATGCACCACCTATGGCGCCATCCATCAGCCCATTTCACTGCGTGATTTCTGTCCTAACGAAAGCCTAGATCTTTATTCATTCATGCACATCTATATTCATTGTCTTCATAGTAAAATGGCAGTGATGCACAAAGGAAATAGGTTATAGTATACATAAACTGGAAATTGTAATGCGTGAGCACGCAAAAAAATCCTGTGCGCACATGAAAAGTTTCTTGTGCGCATGCAATAATTTCTTGTGAAACGCGAGAGTCTGTATATTTTTTTATTTTTGCAAAGGTCCCTTTAGGGGCTCCGTAGGTTTTCCTCTTTTGGGACAATTTTACCAATTGAAACATTAAATCATCTCTATGATACGACATACAAAAAACTTAAACATCAGTGTGGTTGTTTGAAAATCTACAACTGTTTCTCATGACAGCAGTATAGTACATTTAAAATGACTACAAACTAAAAAAATCCAACATTTTATATGCTGACTTTAATGCCTGCCCCACATATCCAAATGCCCACCCCAGGATGAAATCCATAACACCACTGACCTCATGCATTAATGTCTCTTTACATTTTCCCAATATTTATTTATTTGTTTGTTTGAAGGTAATACATGCACCTGAATCTGTTAAATAACACTGTCATGCGGATTCAAAGAGATTTCCTGAGAACATCAGTCTTTGATTTCAGCAGATGAAACCGTACCATGTTTTAACCAGCTTGGCACTTACAGCAACATGGATTTATTAATTATAAATACAAATTAATTAGAAATCATGCATGCATTACTAATGAGAGACAAGAGTAAATGAGAAACAATTGTAGTGGAAATGGGGTTAATGGTAGGATGTCACCACTCTTCAAAATTAAGAAAAACTTAAAAATTATTTATTATTTAAAAATATTATGGTGATTACGTTTATTATTGTTTTACCGACTGTTTCGGCACATTACGGCTTTATAGCTTCAATAAAATAAAATAATCTTAGCCTCCCCCACTGATGACATTTTAATGATACAAATCTAGATCTAAAATATTTTCTTTCTGTCACAAAACATAGATAATGCTGTTTTAGGCTTTTAATGTAGCCAGAATGGATAATATGAATGGATTTATTTTCTGACTCATTTCATTATGCAAAATATCCTATGTTTGTTTGTTTGTTTGTTTGCCCTGGGTCTGCTAAAGAAGTCATGCTTAATCAACCTGCAGATGCAAGATCTCTCTCCCACCAGGCCCCCTGCAGTCGCAATCGGAAATACATTCAGCATTGTTCTCTTTTTTCATGCTATACTCGTTACCATCCCTTCATATAAATCAGTCTTTCCCACTCACCTTCTGGAGGAGAGAAAAGTAGATTACTCTTTTATCTCCAAAGAAGGAAAAAAATGTCTGTATTAAAATTGGATTTTTTTTTAAAACGTGTTCCTACTTTTTAAGAGAATCCCAGAAGTACATGATCAAGTGATATCCTCACTACCCAACAATGGCCCTTGTTTTTCATGCAGCTCTTTTATTAATGCTGCTTGTGAAGTGGCCTTTGGAGACTTGGACAATTCATGTCCAGATACTTTGAGCATAGTAAAGTATAGATTTACAGTATGTTTAATGGAAGGGGCCTGTGCAGCACCTCAGTGGATCATTTCAGAGGAACCTGTGTCCATTGAATTGCTGAACTGTAGACATCTTCAGTTGTCCTGTTTCATAGAGCATGTCATCTCGCCAACCTGACCTTGCTTTTTCTGAGGTCTGGACTCAATCAAAAAAGTTGGCTGAAAGTATTCTGGTCAAATTGTTCCGTTATTGAGGATTTGATGTGGAAAACCTAGATATTCCCTTGCACCTAGATATCCTGAGTATACCTGGCAACATTTGAAGGAATGGTATGGGTTGAATACAAGGTCTGATGTAAAAAAAAAATATAGCATAGCAACAGTATTTACATATTATGGGGTGTTTTCCCATACAGAAATTAAGCCTAGTCCTGGGCTAAAATGGCCTTTTAAACCAGATTAACATAAATCTGCTGGTTTTAAAGGGATAGTTCACCCAAAAATGAAAATTTGATGTTTATCTGCTTACCCCCAGGGCATCCAAGATGTAGGTGGCTTTGTTTCTTCAGTAGAACACAGAAAAACCGAAACCGAACAGTATTTATATAATTTTTTACCTCAAATACAACACTATGTACAGCAGCGTTCACTACGCTATGACTTCCAGTAGGTGAGGTCAAAATACTGAGAGACTCAGAAGGAGCTTCTTCCCCCAGGCCATCAGACTCCTGAACTCAGTCACTTAACATCACGTGACTTCACTTCAGGATAAACATCAACATACTGACATTGCACTGCACTTTCTGTTCTCGTTGGTACTGTGTAACAACCTGTTATAAACCTGTTTGCACATTATACTTCTTTGTACATTTCTGTTAACCACATATTTATAAGTCTACAGTTTACTCATTGCACAGTTTATTTCACTTATTTTATTCCACTTCTTTATTTATTTTAATTTTTAATTTTTTTTCTACTTGATTTATTTATAATTCTACAGATATATATATAGTACTTTTTTATTCTATTTCTATTATAATTTCCTCCTTGTGTTTTTAACTGTGAATTTGCACTGTCCATGGAGCGGACCTGTTTACATTTCACTGCCGGTTGTATATTCTGTATATAACTGTGTATGTGACAAATAAAACTCTTGAATCTTGAATCTTAATATGGTGTAGAGATACGCCGCTTGTATCTGATTGAGATACGCCATATTGTGTACATTTGACCTCACTTACCGGAAGTTTTACAATGCTCAAGCCTGTTGTACATAGATCGCATTCAAGGTAAAAATTTGTTTTATATAAATACTGTTCGGTTTCTCGCACAAACCGATCGTTTCGTGTCTCTCATAGATCTCATACTCTCAACTGTGACCATTCACATGCGTTATACAACTGACAGGAGTTTAAAATCTATATTTGTGTTCTACTGAAGAAGCAGAAAAACAAAACATCTTGGATGCCCTTGGGGTAAGCAGATAAACATCAAATTTTAAGTTTTGGGTGAACTATCCCTTTAAATAGTCCTTGATTTGGTCTAATCCAGAGTTTAATAAACTGATTTCCTGGAGGAAGACAATAGCTATAGGACTAAATTGAGGCTTAAATTAAACCTACCAGGAGGAAGAATTAACTTCAGATTTACTTTGTGTTTCAAAGACACATTACTTGTCAGTAAAGATCAATATATACATACACACACGTGTGTGTGCAGTGATTAAAGTGGGATTTGGCAGGTGGGGGAACCCTCAAATGTTTTGTAGGTGCGTGCAACAGAGAAAATTTACTCACCGTGGTGCAACATATTGAGTATCGTGGTATAGCGATACTTTTTGGGATAAGAGTGTCACTGTGGCACCAAGTATCACAACACTTATTTACTTGATATTTGAATGGTTTTATTTTGGTCCATCTACATCTACACTGATATGATGACGATACTATGTTAAAATAGCTGAGCACCACAATATGGAACACAACCTTGTTTTTCACAATGTAAATTCAAACATAAAAATGGGAAGTCCAAAACCACTTAAAATGTAACAAACCAAAATGGCTACAACAGAAACTACAACAGAAATAAATCACAACCTAGATAGACCTATTGCAGAGTCAATGTCAAAATGCAGAATTAAAAGTTTTGCTGTATCATAAAACATAAGAAACAACAAAATAACAATGTATGATGGTCCAAATATTGTGGCTATTCTCACATCCAGTCAAAATAGCTCCCATATTGACTGGTACTGTGACTTTGTCTTTTTAACTCCACTGCAACCAGGCCTGGATTAAGAACACGTCGTAGGGCCCTGGGGCTATAACAAACCCAAGGGCCCCCATAGTAGCCTATCTTGGTGCCACAACATTTCAACCACAGAAATAATTTTTAAAAAACAAAATCGTCAAAGCGCAGAGATACAATGAGTAGCCTATATACTGTCTGAATATTCAATTTTAATATTAAGTAGGCCTATATATAAATATTCCAGGCTGCAACACATTAACTCCAGATATGAGGTCAAAGCAAACAAGTTTCCAGAAACAGCAACAACTTTTGAGCATACAACTGCCTTAAAGAGTTTTAAAACCAGTGAGGACCAAAATTTGAGCTATATAGAGGGGTTCAGGGGGCATGGTCCCCCAAGAAATGTTTGGTTTCTCTGATCTACATATGTGCATTTTAAGATGGTTGAAGGCTAAACTTTTTTTTTTGTAATAAAAAATAGTTTTTAAAACCATGTTTGTGGGCAGTAGATTATCTGTCATACCTGCTCTCTCATCATTTCATTACATCATTCTTTTTCTCTCAGTCTCCTTCTCTTGCCCTGTCTCTTCCCCTCCTAAAGCTGAGCTCTGACTGATAGTCTATTCATGTTCGTCTGTGTCAGTGAAGAAAGTAAACATAGGGTTAACTGATATTTAGAGTATATTTTATTAAGCATTTTCTTAGACAAGTTAATTAACTGAAGGATACGAATACGATACGTAAATGCGTTTAATAAATTCATTCACAATATGTACACACACATTCATTATCTTATGCCTAATCTGATGAAATTATTTTACAACATTTATTATATACACCTAGGTAAAAAAAAAATACAGAGGTCTGGACCACGGCGACTTCATAGCTGGCTACGGCCATGATTACAGTTGTGTAGGCAGCCTACAGGTTTACCTCAACACTTCCGTTCACGTGGTCGGATCTAGAGGTCTGGTTCAGCTAGTTTTGCCACAGAGCTTTTACTGTACACACAATGTTGCGCTTCTATCAAATTCAAAAGGATAAAGCGACTGCCTGACACTCATTATCACTTCAATAGAGCGGCGAAAGCACCAAAAGAGTTTGTCAGCACTGTGCGTGAAATGGTCCAGCTGCTCTTGCGCTGCGACTGCTCGATCGATTTATTAATTTATCTAAGGTGCCGGAATGCAGTTCCAGACCGCTTCGGCCCACTTTAACCCCTGTGTGTGTCTATATACAGTATGTACGTAACAGAGGCAAGCTAGCTGTGCGTGTAAACTTCACTTCCCTGGCCTCAAGAGGCGCATTAGCATCTGAGGTTAGAGACTAGCGTCCTTGTTAGCGTGTCTGCCTTCCATGCTGGGGACCCTGGTTCGAATCCTGCTCGGAGTGGGTAGAGTAGGAAATGTTGCGTTGGCTCACAATATTTTTGTAAACACAAAGTTTTTCAAGGGAACATAAAACGTTTTGTGAGCGAACACACCGTTTTCGGGGAACACAAAACATTTGTGAGAGAATGCAAAAGCATCTGCAAATAATTTGTTCTCCCATCTCATATTATTTTTCTTTCACCATGTCTTCGTAGATTCCACAGCTGATGTGTGCCGTTTCTCTTTGCTCAAAAAGTTGATTAAAAAGTTGCTCAAATTCAGATTAGCACAGATGGTTTAAATTAATCTGATTTCTTTTAGTTTAGGACTATCCAGATGTTAGTACTTTACGTGTGTTTCAGAAAGCCATTTTTTAAACCATGATTAACTATTCTACATACCCGATTCCAAAAAAAGTTGGGACACTGTACAAATTGTGAATAAAAACAGAATGCAATGATGTGGAAGTTTCAAATTTCAATATTTTATTCAGAATACAACATAGATGACATATCAAATGTTTAAACTGAGAAAATTTATCATTTTAAGGGAAAAATAAGTTGATTTTAAATTTCATGGCATCAATACATCTCAAAAAGTTGGGACAAGGCCATGTTTCCCACTGTGTGGCATCCCCTCTTCTTTTTATAACAGTCTGCAAACGTCTGGGGACTGAGGAGACAAGTTGCTCAAGTTTAGGAATAGGAATGTTGTCCCATTCTTGTCTAATACAGGCTTCTAGTTGCTCAACTGTCTTGGGTCTTCTTTGTCGCATCTTCCTCTTTATGATGAGCCAAATGTTTTCTATGGGTGAAAGATCTGGACTGCAGGCTGGCCATTTCAGTACCCGGATCCTTCTTCTACGCAGCCATGATGTTGTAATTGATGCAGTATGTGGTCTGGCATTGTCATGTTGGAAAATGCAAGGTCTTCCCTGAAAGAGACGACGTCTGGATGGGAGCATATGTTGTTCTAGAATTTGGATCAGCATTGATGGTGCCTTTCCAGATGTGTAAGCTGCCCATGCCACACGCACTCATGAACCCCATACCATCAGAGATGCAGGCTTCTGAACTGAGCGCTGATAACAACTTGGGTTGTCCTTGTCCTCTTTAGTCTGGATGACATGGCGTCCCAGTTGTCCAAAAAGAACTTCTTCTTTGACCTATAGATGAATGGCACGGTGGATTGTGTTCAAAGACAGTGTTTTCTGGATATATTCCTGAGCCCATGTTGTGATTTCCATTACAGTAGCATTCCTGTATGTGATGCAGTGCCGTCTAAGGGCCCGAAGATCACGAGCATCCAGTATGGTTTTCCGGCCTTGACCCTTACGCACAGAGATTGTTTCAGATTCTCTGAATCTTTGGATGATATTATGCACTGTGGATGATGATAACTTCAAACTCTTTGCAATTTTTCTCTGAGAAACTCCTTTCTGATATTGCTCCACTATTTTTGGCTGCAGCATTGGGGGAATTGGTGATCCTCTGCCCATCTTGACTTCTGAGAGACACTGCCACTCTGAGAGGCTCTTTTTATACCCAATCATGTTGCCAATTGACCTAATAAGTTGCAAATTGGTCCTCCAGCTGTTCCTTATATGTACATTTAACTTTTCCGGCCTCTTATTGCTACCTGTCCCAACTTTTTTGGAATGTGTAGCTCTCATGAAATCCAAAATGAGCCAATATTTCAAAATGTCTCACTTTCAGCATTTGATATGTTATCTATATTCTATTGTGAATAAAATATAAGTTTATGAGATTTGTAAATTATTGCATTCCTTTTTTCACATTCACAATTTGTACAGTGTCCCAACTTTTTTGGAATCGGGTTTGTAGATTAAGGCCTACTCCTGTCTTAATTTAAACCCTGTCCGGTAAACCACCCCAAAAAGTGTTAACTAAAGTGATGGAATAATGTGTAACATGTTATTCTGCCTTGTCACCATGACAACGCAAAAGCAATAAGACCTGTAAACCCAGTAACCTTCGCACAATGTCCTGCTAAGATACCAAGAAGGAAGGTGACAACATCCTTGTTTACATGGAGTTGAGCCGGTAGTTTGCCAGACTGTTGTCTGGAATCAGCAGAAGAACATAAACTTGTCTCCTTCCTGTTGTCTGCATACGTTTATGATGTCTGTCGGTGAAAAGCAGCCAGAAACGTTGTTACTTGACACCTGGTGGGTGACAAGATATTTCTATTGATGTACTGGCAAAACCAATACAGTTATTATGTCTGACACAATATAACTAGATGTTTATTCAGCTAGAGCAGTAGTCCCACTACAAAACTGGTGATTTAGACAACATCAGTTTAAAAAAATTAGATGACACTGAAGAGCAATGGCTGCTGAAAATTCAGCTTTGCTATAACAGAAATAAATTAAATTTTAAAATAGATTAAAATTGAAAACAATATTTTTGATTAAATAAATTCTGCCTTTTTGAGTATAAAACGCTTTCAAAATTATTTTATTAATTATTTTTATAGTAGTTTAGTATACAAACTTTTGTGGTGTAAATATATTCTTTTAGTTATTATCATTATGCTATAAATGCTGTCGACTTCTACCCGGAACATTCCTCCAAGGCCTTTTGTTTTTTAACATAACATGTTTTGTGCAGTAATATGTACATTTTGATCATCTTCTACCCTCTTTTAGTTCCACCCAACCTGACCGTCCCACGAGGAAAGTCACCTTTGGCCACTCAGGAGGGCGACACAGTAGAGCTGCAGTGCCTGGTCTCCGGCAAACCTAAACCCATCATCCTTTGGTCCCGTGCTGATAAAGAAGTGGCCATGCCGGATGGCAACATGCAAACCGAAAGTTACGATGGAGTTCTGCGCATCGTCAACGTCTCCCGTGAGATGACCGGAACGTACCGCTGCCAAACTAGCCAGTACAACGGCTTCAACGTCAAACCCCGAGAGGCCATCGTGGAGCTCATAGTGCTGTGTAAGTAATAGATGTGCTTGTTGCTCATGCACTTTAACTGGACCTAATTAACTTACATTCAGGCTAGAACATACGTTTTTGTCGTGGTTGATTGGCAAACCATTAATTTTCTGGAGAAATAAATGAAGAAAGTATAGGGGCATCATTAATTGTAATTACAGACAACCTTGGTGAGCGATGCACATTGCCAATCTTTTCTCTGTGTCTCATTAAGATTCAATTAGCGCAGGTACAGAGGTTAATGCAATGTAATGCATTCCATATTATCATAGCATAGCTTGAATGAATTGCAAAGGACTTTGACTCAGTTTGACTCGGAGACAGGCACACGAGAGGGTCAGATGTAAGTGTTAACAATCATTTCATCTATGAGGAAGGAGAAAAACATGTTCTGGCATTGGCCACATTTTCTTTTTCTCCCCTACAGCTCACAATGTAATGGCAAATCTAATTACAGCCATAATGCAAGTGTATGGTGGATTGCAGATATAAGCTTCACTTAAAGTGTCTGAAGAGATTTTAATTAAGTATCTGGCATTTGTAGAGATGTCAGTAAGTTATTTTCCACAATGCTCCTGCCATATTGTTAATAACTCGCACCCTAAATGACACGTTAGAAGCAACAATCCCATATGAAGTTCTCCAAGGCATACAAGGCAGATTGTATGTAATCCTTTATCCAATTGGCCTTGTTGAGTATATTGTGCTCATACACTACCTCTCTTACATGCATGGCCTGACAGTTTGACTTTGTGAAAGATTTTCAGGACTATGCATGCATTTAAACATATTTCATAGTGTTTGTATTTAAAAAAAAAAAAAAAAAAAGTTTTAATAACCTCTATGTATGCCTTAATTATCAATGCATTATGCTAGAAGATTTCATTTAAAACGTGTGCATGAAGGAACACCATGTAGAGTCAGCTGAAAAGTGCTCAGCACTTTAAGATATAATTGCTAAAACTGTATAGATACACAAAAAAATCATTCTGGCTTGAATTTTAAATAACACTTCACAATACTATCTTGTGTCAGCATTTTACTTCTTTAATGTTTTCAAACTCGCTTTTTGTCTAGTGGGCCAGATTGGTCTGAAATAGCCTTTGTGTGTTTCCTGTTGTGCTCTGAGTCAGTGATTTTGTTTGTTAGTCACGATTCACTGCTTTTATTTTGTTTCTCTGTAATTGCCCGCTCTCCCCGAGCTTTGTCTTTTGTTACACCCTACTATGAATTCAGCATGTGTGATCATTATGCCCTATTTAGTTGAATCAAATAATCCTGACCTTTGCATATTGCACTGGCTTAGTGAAAACTAATGAACACAAGATCTGGTAAGTGCTGTAGTGTAGCTCGTCTTGTGAAATTTGCTTAAACCCATCGTTCTTTGCTCTAGGATTATTATTATTATTTTCTACATAAAATGAGAGCTTGTTTGAAATCGATTTATTTTCTTGGTGAGGGAAATACTTGTCACTTGTCACTTGCTTTTTGGGTCATGATATTATAATTCAAAGCTCTACTCTCCAGTGAAGTACAGTCACAGGTGCCTGTTATAATCTTAGCTTTTGCTTGGCGCTTCAATTTTTATGTTTCTGTTTTAATGCAGACAGCAGATTTCTGTCCTTTAGACAGTTCATCCAAACGTTAGAATTTCTTTCTTCTGTGAGCACAGAGATATTTTGAGGAATTTACTAGTTACTTTTATTGAAAGCAATTACAATGAGTTTTTTTTAGCTTTAAAAAGGACTCAAATAACACAAAAAATAGCATACCCCAAAAGCAAATGTGAAATAAAAACGCATTTGTTGAAACAGTTTTGAGTTTTATTGTGTGTTTCACAGGACTTGTACCCGCTCTGCATCGCAGGTCCAATGCTGTACCAATTAAGTGAGCTACCAACCATTAGGCCTACTTCATTAGAAAAGAAATACATATGGAGCTGGTTATGTAATGCAAATGTTAAACTGTATAAGTTTACAAATTTTGCACAATGACAGGGCTGGGCAACTCTGGCCCTTGCGATCCACATTCCTGAAGAGTTTAGCTCAAACCCTGACCAGACTCACCTGCCTGTAGCTTTCTTGTAGGACCTAAAGACCTTGATTAGCTTGTTCAGGTGTATTTTATTAGGGTTGAGTTTAACATTGCAATAAAGTGGATCTTGAGGGCCAGAGTTGCCAACCCCTGCACTATGGTAAACGCGTTTTGAAGTCATAACATAGTATTTTGCAAAGAACTCTGTGGAATAATGTCATTATTAAGCAATAATTTTTAATCATGGGAAAAGGAATAAAAGTTGTTTTATTTCCACTAGTGGTCATTTCATCAGGAAACTGCAATGAATTGTATGTATAGGAATTTGTTATATTTTTGCAAAAATGTAGGTAGGCACGTTTTTCCAATGAGCCTATCAGGCCATTTACATGACCCTGTCAACTAAAAATGGAAAACTTTTTATGCATTTTGGCTGTTCATTTACATGACTACATCATTTTGGGGGCCTGAAAATGCAGGTTTAAAAGTGCAAGTTTTTGAAAATACCATTGTTGTCTCCATGTAAACTACAAAAATACAAATTTGTGAAAATGGTGACGTTATGCAAGCGTATTACTTATTCAGTCTATAGTTTATTTACAAAGTGACTTGACAACTGCTGGCCTGGCATGCGTAATACAGGGTTTTTAGTTGTTTCCATGGATCTGTGTGAACGGTGATTGTTTTGACAACGTTGTCTTCTGTACGTGAAAAAATGAAAAGGGAAAAATGCTCTAGAGTAGGGTGACCATATTTTGATTACCGAAAACCTGGAACACTCGGCCCGGCAATGAGATACTTGTAGATTGCCCTACTGGCGGTCAATTTAATGGCTCAATGAAAAAGAATGAAAACCAGGACATTTTCATCACTTAATAAAAAACAGCCAGGACGGCCAGGACAGGACTTGAAAACAGGACATGTCCTGGGAAAACAGGACGTTTGGTCACCCTACTCTAGAGTCCAGTGGTGGCGTGCTTTACACCACTGCATCCGACGCTTTGCATTGCACTGATAATGTAAGGTGATGTAAGGCTTGGATGCAGCTGCTCAGCCATGGAATAACAATAAAAGTCCATGAAGCTCTCTACGCACTGTTCTTGAGCTAATCTGAAGGCCACACAAAGTTTGGAGGTCTGTAGCTATTGCAGAAAACTTCTTTGCTTCCACTTTTGTTATAATACCACTAACAGTTGACTGTGGAATATTTAGTAGTGAAGAAATTTCATGAATGGACTTATTGCACAGGTGGCAACCTATCACAGCACCACGCTTGAATTCACTGAGCTCCTGAGAGCGACCCATTCTTTCACAAATGTTTGTAGAAGCGTCTGCATGTCTAGTGCTTGATTTTATACACCTGTGGCCATGGAAGTGATTGGAACACCTGAATTCAATGATTTGGAGGGATGTCCCAATATTACTGGCAATATAATGTATGTTTACACAACACCGTTTTCAACTGAAAATGAAAAACTTTTTGTGCGTTTTGGCCGTTCTCTTACACAACAACGCTGTTTTGGGGACCTGAAAACTCAAGGTTTTGAAAATGGGTTTCAAAGTGTAAGTTTTTGAAAATGATACCATTACCATGTGTATTTTATGTTCACGCATGTGTATTACGTGTTCGCAGTGTGTTTCTTGACAAAGTGACATCGCCAACTACTGGCCTGGCATGCATAATACAGCCTTTTTAGTCATTTTCACAGATCCATGTAAACAGGGATCATTTTGACAACGTTGTCATCTGTTTTTAGTTCATTGTTGTTGTGTAAACATACCCTAATTCGTGAATTAAAAGTCAGATCTGTTTACTGAGTCAGTTGATTCAGGTCAACAGCTCGCTGGAGAAGAATATTTCAGTCTTTCTCACACAAAGCTATCATATGATTCAGAAGATCTGGAATATAGCACACAAGTTGTATGGTCCACTTTTGTAGTGCATTTGCATCCTTGTTTAAGCTCCCCATTTGTAGTAATTGAAAAAAAAAAAATCATTCCTTTTTTAAGCATTTCTCCTTTTGTGTGCCACAGAGAAAATAAGGTAAAACGTGTTTGGAACAACATGAGCAGGCAAACAGAAAATGTTTGAGTATACTTCCCCTTTAAACACATTCTTTAAATCTTCATTTAAAGCAGCCATATATGTTACATGTCTCCCCATTAGCTGTGTGTATTGCACATGGAAGTGTTCTAATGACAGATACAAGCTCTTTAACAAAGCCATATAATTTCCTGCTCAGCAGAAGCCCAGCTAGCATTAGCTGCTCAGAACTGTATTTGATGACTCATTCTCCACCACTCTAACTTATGTCATCTCTCCCTGTGTGATAAAGGCTGCTTCCTCCCCCTCCATCACAGACAGAATGATTGCAGTTGAATAGTCAAGGGGGGGTCCAGAGGTAATCCTAATGCTGCAGTCATTACTTGCAGAAGTCCAAGGCACAAATGTATGCCAGTGGATAATGTCTGCCAGCTGAACGGGTCTTGCAGTAAGTGCTAGAACTGCGGGGGTGGAGGCAGGCAGAGAGAGAGAGAGGAAAGGTGGGATAAAAGAAGCATGAAGACAGATGCTGAAAGAGTGAGGGAGGAGGAAAAGAGAGAGGCGAAATGATGACAGGGCAAGAGAAAGTATGGAGATAGTACAGAGAGAGCGAATATGCTTGTGTGAGTAAGCGAGAAGGGGGTTGGTTGTCCATCAGAGAGATTGCCCTGGATTTCGCTCTGTCAAAGCGTTTCAAATCTGCATTACTCTGTTATATTGGTAATAAAATAAAACTCAGCACTCTCATCACAGAACAAATAGTGCAGAGGTTAATGCCTGAGGGCCATCTGCTAACTTACCCCTTGGATTGTCCCGTATTTTTCCTGGCATTTAATCAGGATAATATCATTTCTGGACAGAATTAAAAGCTAAACAGTAGAAGCTCATTTCTGGACAGTATATACATCCATCTGGACACACTTTGGTTTAAAGATCCGACTTGCATAGACCTATTTCATTTGTCATCATAGTGGAGGAGACGAAATAATATGACAAATTACATATGTTTTTCAAAAGGAATACTTATGAAGTCTATTTTGTTGGGTCTTTTTTAAAGTGTGTACATGTATAATAGTAATGGATTATATAAACATTTATACATTTTTCATAATAATTCTCTTATTTATTTATGTTCATATTTTCACCCAAATCTGTGAAATATTATGCAGTATCATTTAAAAAAATATATATATATATTTTTATTGATTGATTTAAGCTATATAGATATAGATAGATACATGGTTGAATATAATATGTAATAACAAAGCACTGCCCCAATAATGCAAGAGACATCTAGCCTGAAACTCGTGCTGTGCCCTGGCCATCAATCCTTATTGTTTATATATAAATAAGACTGTGAAGGATGTACAGTTGTTTAATAGGTTGTACTTTTAATTTATTTATTTTTTTCTGCCAATTTATTTTTAAAGACTTTTTTATGTTCTCAGCTGTCTTTACCTATTCTATCATTCAGGGTTCCCGTGAGTCAATCATGCTCCTTTTGCATGCACTTTTACCTATTATAATGGGACTATTAATTTTGAAATGAAGTGCTTGGGAATAGCTTAACAGATGTGACTGCTGTATGAATGTGTCTCCATGATTGCATTTCTTTATTTTAGTGACAGTCATTCAACCACTCATAAAGCTACAATATAACTTTGCATTAACTTTTCATCATGAAGGATGAGTTTGATCCCTATAGAAATCTCTGCTCATGGCTCCAATGATAACCAAGATGACCCCAGTATCATCCTTTCCGCATACAGCTCTCAGCCTTCTGTTAGCATTCAGTTTAATTGCTCCTCACAAACCGCAACTCGCGACTCGCTCCAGTGCTCGGGTTGACTGCCACTGACCTTGAACTTTTGCTCTGATGGAATGCTAGGTTGGAATTGAACCGCATGAGGACATCTGACGAGCAACAGACCATAATTTGAACATGCATCTGAGTCCCGGTTTGCAGATAAAATCTCCGCTCATTTGGGTTATTGTTGATATATACTATACACTCACCTAAAGGATTATTAGGAACACCTGTTCAATTTCTCATTAATGCAATTATCTAATCAACCAATCACATGGCAGTTGCTTCAATACATTTAGGGGTGTGGTCCTGGTCAAGACAATCTCCTGAACTCCAAACATTTCACAAGCTGCTCAGTTACTGGGATTTTCATGCACAACCATTTCTAGGGTTTACAAAGAATGGTGTGAAAAGGGAAAAACATCCAGTATGCGGCAGTCCTGTGGGCGAAAATGCCTTATTGATGCTAGAGGTCAGAGGAGAATGGGCCGACTGATTCAAGCTGATAGAAGAGCAACTTTGACTGAAATAACCACTCGTTACAACCAAGGTATGCAGCAAAGCATTTGTGAAGCAACAACACACACAACCTTGAGGTGGATGGGCTACAACAGCAGAAGACCCCACCGGGTACCACTCATCTCCACTAAAAATAGGAAAAAGAGGCTACAATTTGCACGAGCTCACCAAAATTGGACAGTTGAAGACTGGAAAAATGTTGCCTGGTCTGATGAGTCTCGATTTCTGTTGAGACATTCAGATGGTAGAGTCAGAATTTGGCGTAAACAGAATGAGAACATGGATCCATCATGCCTTGTTACCACTGTGCAGGCTGGTGGTGGTGGTGTAATGGTGTGGGGGATGTTTTCTTGGCACACTTTAGGCCCCTTAGTGCCAATTGGGCATTGTTTAAATGCCACGGCCTACCTGAGCATTATTTCTGACCATGTCCATCCCTTTATGACCACCATGTACCCATTCTCTGATGGCTACTTCCAGCAGGATAATGCACCATGTCACAAAGCTCGAATCATTTCAAATTGGTTTCTTGAACATGACAATGAGTTCACTGTACTAAAATGGCCCCCACAGTCACCAGATCTCAACCCAATAGAGCCTCTTTGGGATGTGGTGGAACGGGAGCTTCGTGCCCTGGATGTGCATCCCACAAATCTCCATCAACTGCAAGATGCTATCCTATCAATATGGGCCAACATTTCTAAAGAATGCTTTCAGCACCTTGTTGAATCAATGCCATGTAGAATTAAGGCAGTTCTGAAGGCGAAAGGGGGTCAAACACAGTATTAGTATGGTGTTCCTAATAATCCTTTAGATGAGTGTATATACATACAAACCCGACTCCAAAAAAAGTTGGGACACTGTACAAATTGTGAATAAAAACAGAATGCAATGATGTGGAAGTTTCAAATTTCAATATTTTATTCAAAATACAACATAGATGACATATCAAATGTTTAAACTGAGAAAATGTATAATTTTAAGGGAAAAATAAGTTGATTTTAAATTTCATGGCATCAACACATCTCAAAAAAGTTGGGACAAGGCCATGTTTCCCACTGTGTGGCATCCCCTCTTCTTTTTATAACAGTCTGCAAACGTCTGGGTCAAGTTTAGGAATAGGAATGTTGTCCCATTCTTGTCTAATACAGGCTTCTAGTTGCTCAACTGTCTTAGGTCTTCTTTGTCACATCTTTCTCTTTATGATGTGCCAAATGTTTTCTATGGGTGAAAGATCTGGACTGCAGGCTGGCCATTTCAGTACTCGGATCCTTCTTCTACGCAGCCATGATGTTGTAATTGATGCAGTATGTGGTCTGGCATTGTCATGTTGGAAAATGCAAGGTCTTTCCTTTCCTGCAAGGTCTTTCCGACGTCTGGATGGGAGCATATGTTGTTCTAGAACTTGGATATACCTTTCAGCATTGATGGTGCCTTTCCAGATGTGTAAGCTGCCCATGCCACACGCACTCATGCAACCCCATACCATCAGAGATGCAGGCTTCTCAATGGAGCGTTCATAACAACTTGGGTTGTCCTGGTCATCCCAGTTTTCCAAAAAGAACTTAAAATTTTGATTGGTCTGACCACAGAACAGTTTTCCACTTTGCCACAGTCCATTTTAAATGAGCCTTGGCCCAGAGAAAACGCCTGCGCTTCTGGATCATGTTTAGATATGGCTTCTTTTTTGACCTATAGAGTTTTAGCCTGGCAACGGCGAATGGCACGGTGGACTGTGTTCACTGACAATGTTTTCTGGAAGTATTCCTGAGCCCATGTTGTGATTTCCATTACAGTAGCATTCCTGTATGTGATGCAGTGCCGTCTAAGGGCCCGAAGATCTCGGGCATCCAGTATGGTTTTCCGGCCTTGACCCTTACGCACCGAGATTGTTCCAGATTCTCTGAATCTTTGGGTGATATTATGCACTGTAGATGATGATAACTTCAAACTCTTTGCAATTTTTCTCTGAGAAACTCCTTTCTGATATTGCTCCACTATTTTTGGCCGCAGCATTGGGGGAATTGGTGATCCTCTGCCCATCTTGACTTCTGAGAGACACTGCCACTCTGAGAGGCTCTTTTTATACCCAATCATGTTGTCGATTGACCTAATAAGTTGCAAATTGGTCCTCCAGCTGTTCCTTATATGTACATTTAACTTTTCCGGCCTCTTATTGCTACCTGTCCCAACTTTTTTGGAATGTGTAGCTCTCATGAAATCCAAAATGAGCCAATATTTGGCATGACATTTCAAAATGTCTCACTTTCAACATTTGATATGTTATCTGTATTCTATTGTGAATAAAATATAGGTTTATGAGATTTGTAAATTATTGCATTCCTTTTTTATTCACAATTTGTACAGTGTCCCAACTTTTTTGGAATCGGGTTTGTAGTTGGCCCACCTTTTGCAGCTATAATGAAATTGTCCAAAAAGTCTTGGTATGTTGAAGCATTAAGAGTTCCTTTCACTGGAACTAAGGAGCCAAGCCCAATCCCTGAAAAACAACTCCACACCATAATGCCCCTTCCACCAAACTTTACACTTGGCACAATGCAGTCAGGCAAGTACCCTTCTCCTGGCAACTGCCAAACCCAGACTCGTCCATCAGATTGCTAGACAGAGAAGCGTAATTCATTACTTCAGAGAACACGTCCCCACTGCTCTAGAGTCCAGTGGTGGTGTGCTTTACACCACTGCAGCCAACGCTTTACATTGCACTTGGTGATGTAAGGCTTGGATGCAGCTGCTCGGCCATGGAAACCTATTCTGTGAAGCTCTCTACGCAGTTCTTGAGCTAATCTGAAGGCCACACAAAGTTTGGAGGTCTGTAGCTATTGACTCTACAGAAAATTCTGTTCACTGTGCGCCTCAGCATGCACTGACCCTGCTCTGTGATTTTATGTGGCCTACCACTTCGTTGCTGAGTTGCTGTTGTTTCCAATTGCTTCCACTTTGTTAAAATACCACCAAATACCACCAAACAGTTGACCATTGAATATATTTGGTAGTGAGGAAATTTCATGAATGGACTTATTGAACAGGTGGCAACCTATCACAGTACCACGCTTGAATTCACTGAGCTCCTGAGAGTAACCCATTCTTTCACAAATGTTTGTAGAAGCGTCTGCATCCCTAGGTGCTTGATTTTATACACCTGTGGCCATGGAAGTGATTGGAACACCTGAATTCAATGATTTGGAGGGGTGGGGTGTCCCAATACTTTTGGCAATATAGCGTCT
Organism: Paracanthobrama guichenoti; assembly: GCA_018749465.1. Taxonomy (NCBI): domain Eukaryota; kingdom Metazoa; phylum Chordata; class Actinopteri; order Cypriniformes; family Gobionidae; genus Paracanthobrama; species Paracanthobrama guichenoti. The sequence goes on along the minus strand of JAGHMJ010000032.1, from coordinate 2,882,372 downwards.
ATTAGTGCTGTCAAAACTAGTGCGTTAACGTATGCGATTAATTTATTCAGTTTAACGTGTTACGTTTTTTTAACGCAATTAACGCAGCATCCATTTTTTTTCTGTCATCCTTTGGCTAGCGTTACTGTCACCACTCTGTTTAGTTTTGTTCATGGACTGTCAGTTTGTTTTTATTTGTCACATGTTTCTTTGTTCTGACTCCTGCCACTCGTCTGTCTCCATAATATCTCCCATCATTATTAGTTCATATATGTCAGCTGTGTTTAAGTAATTATCCTCGGTTGTGTTCGCTTTTAAGTTGTTCCTTCCCTTGCACTCCTTGTCCGGCCACAGTTATGTTATTCGTGTTCCCGCCAGTTTGCTTGCCTAAAGGATTATTCTTATTAAACTTTGTGTATTTAAACCTTACTCATCGTCTTCATCAGTATTCCTGCAAACACACATGACAGTTACATTATATGATCATGCTCTTATACAAGCAAATGCTTTTAAACCATTCAAGCACGACGAGAAAAGAGAGCATGCTGTCTGTGAATGTCCTGTCTATGTGACACACACACACATGACGCAGAGAAAGACGAGTGCCAGTATCGAGTTCTCTTTCGCACTTGAACAAGCAATAACACAGAATTATGCCAAAATGCTCATTCTATCGTGTATTCTCATCAGTCTTAAATGAGTTAAATAACGTCTTAAATGAACTTAAAGAGTTGTGAGAAAATGAGATGCGTGTGACAGCGTGTCAGATCCGCGTTATGTTTGGCAGAGACAGATCTTAAAGTGACAGCAGCCTAATAAACCTGTGATGTCTGTTATTAATATTAATCAAAGAACAACAGAGACAATTGTAGCTTTAATAAGAATTAAGGCGAGACACGGCAGGTGAAAACAGTTTTTTCATGCAGTGGTCAATTTTTTGATTTTGGGCCAGTTTGCTCCCTTAACATGTAAGCTTTCATGTCAAAATAAATCATGTTAACATTACACATTAAAGTGGTTATTTCATTATATTTTGTCAACTTGCGCCTTTAGATTTCTACCTGAAATCATCAAACGTTAGCATTCTAACGCGAGCTCCCATGCCGTCTCCATTCACTGAAACATGTCATGACTGGGATCATTATAAAGCTCTCAGTCTCATACACAGCACTGTCTAATCCAAATATGGCCATTTCCTTTGTAGAACTAACCAACAATATATATATATATATATATATATATATATATATATATATATATATATATATATATATATATATATATATATATATATATATATATATATATATATATTTAGTTTGTAGGTTGGGGTTTCAATAGAAATGTATGCAATTATACAATATAAAACTTTAAAGGCCGTTTTCTCAGATTGAGTTTTTCTCACACTCAGAGTCAGATATATCCACTTCAGTAGCACGTACATGCACCAGCTTTTCCAGTCTTATACTTAACTATATTCTGAAGGCTTTTACAGAGGCATTTGTTAATATATCATTCTTATCCTGAGATATAGGTCATTTTACTCCAAAAAAACATGGTGAAAATTGATTTTTAAGGCTATTGTCAGTCTTCTCTAATTTACTAAAGCACAAAATAAGATATCCAGAATCCCCTATGTAAAAGCCCTCTCATCTAATATGTCAACAAATAGAACCAAGAATTTTAAACCTGGTCCTTTCCAATTTCCAGATTATGTTTTTGGAAATATATGCAAATGAGCATATATTAAAGGACATAAGGCCTCATTAGCATATTAAAACATTAATTTACACAAAACTTGTAATACATTTTTTTCGTTTGTTTATGCCAGTAATAAACTGGAGAAGTTTCACAGTGATATCTTGTCATTTAAAAAAATCCTATTCACCTGTAGTGTCTCTCCTTAATCTATATTTAATTTAGAATTTATGCAGTTAAGACTTTAAAGTGTTTGTTAACTTTATTCTATTTCTATACATGTCTAACAGGAAGCAAGGCCACAGGTAAATATGACATTTATTATAATGGGTTTATGTAAAGATTGTTTTAAATTCACTTAAATTAAAAGTTATTTTTTCAAGCCTAATAAATGTTGAAATTGATAGCTTTCAGTTATACTGTAATGTTGAATGTCTATCATTAATGTTACATAGTTAAAATATACTATCTTTAAGTTGTTTTGACATTAATTTGGAGTTTGCCATTTTTACTATTTCTCATCACATTGAAAAATAGCCGCAATTGCTAAATAAAAATCATATTGTGAGCTATAAAGTAAGCTGCAGTAAGCTACATTTGTGAGAAATATAGTTTATAGTTTATTTTATTTTATAATGACCTTTAAAAAATAATTATCTTTAAAAATCAAATTTCTGTTTATCTGTTTGTTTGGCCCAATGACCTGTAAATAAATCATGAATCAAAATACACCCAGCTTCTCAAATCATTACCACACTAACTGGCCTCTTATGTTCCTGATCTCAATCCTGCCCTCCATCCCCAATAATTATCTTCCCTCTTCTTTACTGTCTCTCAAAAAATGGCAGAAAAATGACCACATTTCCAGTGCCACTATGGGAACTTTCTCTGTCCACTATCATTGTGTCAAGGTATGCTGTAATATGGCTGTCCCTTTGTACAATCTGTGTCTGATGCAATTACACGCAATTCAATGTTCGGTCCAGAAATAACTGCATTTTTTTATAATGGACACAGAAAATAACTGGATGCAGAGGTGTAACGTTTCAAAAAGTGAGGCAAATATCTAGTGTCCAGACCAAATGCCAGTGTAACTGGAGTACTTTTAATGCACTTGAACCTAATTATCTCCTGTCACTTGTCAAGTGTCGACACGGATGCCCCACCTTCCACACAACATCGTCAATGTTCGGCAGTCAAAGGGTTAATTGAATTAATTTCCAGAGCATGTACCGGCAAAAAACTACCCATCCATAATTAAGCACACGCTGATTCATGCAAGACGGACAATGATTGCCACAAAACCAATGACTGTGACCAGAATCGGAACCTCATCACATACAATTTTTGCAGGAGGCGAACAGCTGCAGACTGTAAAGGTCAATTGGCACTCTTGTCGTTGCTCACATGCATTTGATGGAAGCAACGATAACAGAAAGGAAGGGAGAAATGATAACAGAAAGGGAGGGTGTCAATTGAACTCATATCGTCATTTTCTCAGGAGTGTTTTCACCGGCAGCTGAGCCTCTCTCATTAGGATGTGACATTTCTTTAACACTACAAGTTTCTCGGTCTCATAAAACACCTGGCTTGCAGTTGCTGGAGCTTCTATTTGTAAAATGAGGGGGAATGTTTTTTTTTTGTGTGTTTTTTTTTTTTTTTTTAATCAGAGAGGAGGTAGTGTGACTGTTAATTCTGCCTCGAGATTAGATTTTGATGATGGATTCACATATCGTCATGTTAGTTAAGCAGACATGATGAATATGACTGCCATGCACCTTGCACTCCCAACACCTTGGACTGAAGTAAGTTTTAATTGTATCTAAATGTGGCAAGGCTGACTGATTATTAATGATCTAATATATTTTAATGAAGGGATAATTGCAGTTAAACCCACACAGTAGCAACCCACCTTATCCTCTTCTCATTCTCAAAGGAGCAGGGTAGAAAAAAGTTCTCGCGAGGATTCTTCACAGCAAAGATCTACACATCATCCTCTCCAGTGATGAGCAGTAGCATCGCTGAAATAGTGAAGATATTAGTGAGCTTGTAGCATTGTTATTCTCATACAGTATGTATTTTTTCCTGCGGTGACAAAGTAAAAAAAAACAGCATTTATTTGAATTAGAAATATTTTGTAACATTATAAATGTCTGTATTGTCACTTTTGATCAATTTAATGCAATCTTGCAGAGTAAATGTATTCATTTATTTAAATTCCCCTGTAGTCAATAATTTTATCCCTTAAAACTCATCTTTGATCACCAAAATTACATATTTAAACATTTTCTCCTGTGAAAAAACGTATTCATACCTTAAAATAGCTTGAATGTAACTCTACACCCTTGCTTCATTTGGTATGCGAGGAGCCATGAATATGCAAAGTAGCCCCACCTCCACTCACTCGCACCAGCTTAAAAGAATACCTGATCCACTCGGTAAAGCGTTCCTGTAGTAAACGCTTCACAATGGCAAGTAAAAAAACTGGTTTAATTCAGCCATATATGTTTGAACCAGAAACTGATTCAGGAGTGGAAGAGTGAATTATACAGGCTTGTATACAAGTCGATGTATCAGAATGGTAATGCCTGCCGTTTTATGTATGGCTCTCTACAATGTTGGACACAACAGTAATTGATATGATTAGCCTTTTGTTTGATTGTTATCAAACAGCTAATAATGTGTTGCCTGGCTTCTCTTGAGACTGTTATAGTTAATGATATGCTAAAGCCCGCCTGCACGTTGACGTGATTGGTTACGAGGTAGTTTGTGACGTCAGAAACACCAATGATTTCAAACCACGTTTTTGTGACTGTCTTTGTTTCACTGCAGTTTTAAGGAGAAAATACTCAACAATGGTGTTGACATGAATTTGCACATGGTTTGTCTTAAAGCATATTAAAAACACCACATAGACATAAAAACAGCATTACAATTTATTTTCAGCACAAACAGGCTTTAAAAAAAATACTGAGCCCAAACTTTTGAACTATAGGCCCACATGTGTAAGGTATAGTTGGGCTTTTCCTTTAAACCACTTAAACCACTAGAAAAATTAAATCACACTCCTTTATGGGACTCAGTGGGGCATGCTCATTATTAATCATATTCATCATATCATAATAAAATATCATATTTACTGTTATTTCTGTAAATCAATATTAAATGTGGTTTAATATTGCTCTAGATCTCTGTAAATGCTTTCAGAATCTTTACTTTTTAAAGAAATGTATTCCTATATTTTTAAATGAACTTAATAATGACAGTATATTTATTGAACAAAAATAATTGTATTATTTTTATCAAAATAAACAGAAAATAGTTTAAAACCAATTGTTTTGAACAAGTATTAAATTGAACATTATTCAAAACATATTACCTTATCTCAAGTATTTGTATCAATACTGTGTGCCTTTTGCCCCATGCTGGTGAGCCTCACCTTGCCACCTTATACATTTGTGAGATTTTCAAACAAATTTCACAAAAAAAAAATCTGTTGCTCCAACTATGTTCAATAAAAACATATATTTTGCTGCAATCATACGCTATGGGAGTAGTGAAAAACACGTTTCTTAAGGTTTGCCTTTAGCTTACCCTATACTTTATATATCTTCAATGTAGCAAGCTACTTTTTCCATTTACTTAATGTAACATGTAGTGCTACATTTTGAGTAGCTTGCCCAACACTGCATGTTTATTTATTAAACAGTTTGGCTAATTTTATAAAATGTTCTACTCATTTTACAATGTTTAAATCCATTTAGATGAGTTTTCCTAAAATAAGTGCAGAAAATGCAATAAAAGCCCACAGATTCCATCTGGGCCCAGTGATAAGTAATTGCAACTTGGACGAGGTCTAAGTAGAACTGATGTATGCTTTAAGAAGATGCTACAAGAGTTTTTTTTGGACGACAGATACTTATTCACAGTGACAAAACACTGGGATGGCTCATATGCAAATTGGCATTCTGATGTGGAATATAAGAGCAGTGTGGATCCTCGTTATGAGGGGATAAAATTGGCATCCTGATTAGTGGTGTGGAACTGGGATAAGCGCTGGAGAATAGAGGAAAATTCCTCTCCTCGGATGACACAGTGCCAGTGTTCCATGCTCGATGTTCGCTTAGCATGGCATTCGAAACTGGCTGCCAGCCTAATTAGCAGAGAACTAATTTATTCCCAATAGTATTAATTTATGAAAAAGAGGCTATGCTCATGCAAAAGTCCTGAGTGCAATTCAAAGTACTATCACCATTCATGCATCAAACCCAGCTTTTAGTCCCCTAAGAAATTCACCAAAATAGAACAAAAAACTACATTATTGCTTTAGTTAATATTGGACACAAATTTATAAAGAGGGTTCCTTTGGGACTTGTTAATTAATAGTTTTAACACTCTCATCTATACACAAGCCTGTTGTCATGTTATGTCATGTAATTATGTGTTGCACAACAATTTCCCGCACAGGTCAGAAACAAATGTTTTTTGTGCAGCCGAACAGTCATAATGCTGTCACAATTGCATAATCTGTGTGCAATTAAGACCCTTAATAATGATGCAGAAGTCAACACAACTGATTCAAAAGTTTTAACATGAAGTCTCATAAGGATGTTGTGCCAGACAGCAATTCTAACTGCTTTGTTTGACTTGATTTTGTATTTGGTGGTCTTAAGTTCAGTGAATGGAATCATTTTGTCATTGATTTATGTTATATTCCCATTTAAATCAATTAGAAATGTAGCAATCCATTTTTAAAATCATGTTTGTTTGAACATGAAATCAACATTAGCTCTGTTTACTTTCCTAATGCACATTCCTTGTCTTGTTGTAAATGATTCAACAGTGGATGGTATTCTGAAGAAAAAGTATTTTGATTAATCTTTAATCAAAATTGAATGGCTTACTCTGAAACAACTTTCCCTTTCTGCTGTTACTTGGGCCATAGAGACTACTGGATAATGTTAACCAATAGCCAAACAGGGATTTTAGCAGTGGCGGGCCGTGCATTTCACACCTAGGCCTTCAGTGGTATCCTACCTGAATTAATTCACCTCTTAATACAATCATCATGACGCCACGGATATAGAAACCATTAATATTATACAGAAACGCAGTATAACAGGGCGTTGCAGCTCTCATGAAGTGAGAATTAATCATTTAAGAATTATTAACGCAGGAAACCCATTTGACACAATTCAACAAGTCACTGCGGTCACAGCTGCGCCACACACATCATAACAGTATGAAAATGTTGAAAATAATATAATAATAACGAAAATAGTAATAATTATTGAAAAATTTGATCATAAATTTGCAAGAAAAAAAAAAATCACATTCATCACTGAAAAAACAGGGCATGGATTAGCCAGCCCAGGGTTGACTGTAAGATATAAAAAATTTAAATAAAATGCATTATAGCCTACTCACCAAAATAGGCTATGATTATTTGTACACAAAACTTGCCAATGTGTGCAGCTGACCCATGCTCTCAAATAAATCAAGGAGATCCGCGGGACTTCAAAATCAGTGATGGCAGTTAGTTCATTTTTCGCCGGGACAAATCCAATGGCGTTCCGTGACTGTGCAGCTGGAGAAGGCTGTATGCGGGTATGTTAATTAATACATTCATTTCTTCTCCTCTGTCAGCCATTGGGGTTTGAAAAAAACGCTATTAAAACTACAGATGTTTTATTTTGTGCAGTTTGCTAGTTATCCTGACTAGGCCACTAGTTACGCTCTCTGACCATCCAATCAAAGGACGTGAAAATGCAGACGTTATTGTACGCCTGCTAGATGGCCCCGGGAATGCCATCTCGAAATCTGATTGGCTGTTTAAATCGGAGTGATTATCTGATTGGTTCAAGCACACAGTTTCATTGCCATTCATTTTAAGCTAGAGGCGCCCGCAATATTGATTCTGAATAGCCTGGGAAAACCCAGACAACTTCCGGCAAATTTAGATTTGCTCTGCAAGTTAGTCTGGCAAAGAGCCTGTTCAAGCCCATTTCTAATCAGAAACATTGGGGCGGATTTTACATGATGATGACAGCACAGCGACGGTGAAGCAGATTTTGTACATTACAAAGATGGATGCTGCCGTGGAACATCACTCGTTCGAATCAGCTATCGCGTCTATTTTAAGCGATTTAAACTTTTCCTTTTCGTTAAAAACAGAGAATTGCTGTCAGAGTCTCAGATGTTTCTCCGTTGCTCTGCATACGTCATCTCCTTCATCGCTCTGATTGGTTTTAGATCTATCCAATTGCGCCCAGAGGCATTTGAGCGACGTCCGTTGGTGACGCCCCTTTGGAAATTATTTGTCTATGAAGCTTTGCCAGACCATAACTCAGTTACTACTGAGAATGGTCTGGTGTTAACCAGGCTAGATTCTGAAGGCCTCAAGGCAGATTTCTTTGACCCTGGCAACACATGATGCCTGAAATATGAATGGATAAAAGCTCTAACATAAGCAAACACTACTGGAAGCAGCGCAACCAAGAGAAAAGCTATGAAATTAAGAAAATGAGACTATTGGGAATAATTTAACACACATTCATGGAAAAAATATATTAAAATTTAAGTCAGAGATTCTGATAGTGATTAGGCCAGCAGAGAAGGCCTTGCTGGCCCTGACGGCCCACCACTGTATTTGTATAATAATTGTAACATTTATTAAATATTTGGGCTCCATTCTGTTTTGTAACACCCACTTTTCATAATCTAATCCATTTATAATGGATCAACTCCATAAATAATAATAAAATGCAAACTCAATTCATGTAAACTTCAGATATGTTGCAGCTATACAGTATATTGCTGAGAAACACATAAAGCCTTTACAAAAATACAGCTTGTTACCATGCAGTGAGTCAATATGATACACAGCTGTTATTAAAATGTCTACACATTCAGTGTGCTGTACCATAGTGTGCAATGTACAGTACATTTATTAGCAATTTGGGACTGTTCTTCACCTCCTGTTGCAGTGTTTCACCAAGTCGTTTATCTATCTTTTTCTTTCCACTTGCATACGCAATTGATTCCATTTCAGCAAACGTCTTTTCCTGTTCTCCCCATATTGCTGAAAATCGATTTGCAAATACACACTGTTGCTCGCCGTCACCTGTCTGACAGCGTGAGTGTGGGATAACCGCCATGACTAGTCTATCAAACCCTCATCCATTGGCAACATGTCAGCAGGAATTGGTTCAGTTTGGGAAACTCAGCCATGAAATTCAGAATGACAAAATGCAGTAGGCTTGGGCTCGCATCATTGCCTGAATAAAGTCGTTGTGGATACTGAACTGTTGACCTCAGCTGTAAGAGATATTGTATTGCACAGAATGTAATCCACTCACAGTGTGGGGCCTCCACATGTTTGTCATTTGGAGTGGGGAAACAAAGTGAACAAACCACTGTTTTTAGAAAGCTTTTCTCTAAATGACATAATTGTTAAAGCCTGTTCTTGTTATTTCATAAAACATACTCCAGTCATCCGTTCTCTTTTTCTTTCTTTCTCTCATTCCTGAAAAAATAGTTTATTTCAACTCACAAAGCATGGACTTTTATTTATTTATTTTTTTTTTTGGACTGTGACTACTACAGAAAAAGAGAAAATTCAAATTTTTCTCATCTTTTCTTTTTTATTATTATTTATTTAATAAAATGTTTGTCATTACAAATTCAATTATTGGCTTGAATGAAAAGATTAACTGATATTAACATAAATTTGAAATGTTCTTACTATTCAGTGTGCATCCCTTTTACTTTTGAAGCATTTATGCTTTAAAGCACAAGCTAAACAAGATGATGTCCACCAGAATTATTACAGAATGATCCAAAGAGAATCTTGGGATTCAGAGGAGGCAAGAACACCTGACTGTTTGTACAAAGAATCACATGTACAGTGTCACAAATTTACTTACTTATAGACAGTGCACAAACTGAAAGAACCCTTATATGTTTTATGTCATGCTTTGTTTTTCTTTTTAAAATCCTAAGACACTGTTGATTTCTAGGCTTAAATTAGTTCCCTTTCAAAGTGTAACTCAACACTGCACCTTGGATCGATGCTATGGGAAATGGCATCGGCATGACCGGTGTCTGAAGCATGTGTAAACACACTCCAATTTCATCGGCTGGCGACAGCCCATGATGTCATAAGCGGAGCACCTGGAAGTAAATGCTGGCGCCTGTAGTACATCATCAACCTTTTGTCTTTAGGAGATGCTTCTTTAAGTGCTACTGGTAGAGTGTGTTCGACTCCACGAGGAAGCTGGATGTGCTCATTATGATGCATATGCTTGACTCTCTCATGCATTTCCCCAGAGTAATGGTATGCCAAAGTCAATAGTTTAAAAATTCCCTGTGGCAGGCATTCCTTGAGAGCTGTGTCAAACGGAAAAAGCGTTGTTGCAGCTTAGCTATGTTTTCTGTAAAAGCTCTGCCTTTAGGGGTGCAGTAGCCCGCAAGGGAGGGAGGTTCTAGAGGCTCTTGCTCCTTTGCATGACAAAATGGCGCCGCCGTGTTCGGTCGCCGTTCAGGTCGCTCCGCGAAGACTGTGCTTTTATTTACTATTTTACTTTCTTTTACTCTCAATTTTTACAAACTTATCATCTGCATTGATCTACTACTACAGCAAAACTCTTTTGGACATTGGTTACCTCTACACTGGACTGTTTCAGGACACTTTCGCCGATCCTCTGTGGCCATCTGAGATTCTTCGCAACGGCGAGTTGAACAATGGACAGAGCCAGCGGCGTAGAACAAAGAAACACCGTGGGAAACGCGCTGGTATCCGTAACAGACTGAGGAAAAGGGCATTCAGACCTCCTCTCCCGAGCATTCTTCTAGCAAATGTTCAATCCTTGGATAATAAGATGGACGATCTTAGAGCCAGGATAAGTTTTCAACGGGACATGAGAGACTGTAATATCTATTGTTTGTCTGAAACATGGCTCACGCCCGCGGTCCCGGACACAGCTGTGACGCCGTCCGAGAACTTCTCTGTTTTTCGATGGACAGAACAGCTGAGGCCGGTAAATCCAAAGGCGGTGGAGTGTGTTTCATGATCAACAAGAAATGGTGCGATCCCAGGAACATCACCATTCTCTCGCGGTCCTGCTCGCCTCATCTGGAACATTTAACAATCATCTGCCGCCCATTCTATCTGCCTAGGAGTTTTCTGCGGTTGTCGCGACCGCCGTTTACATCCCACCGCAGGCAGACACAGCGCTGGCTTTATCTGGCCTTCATGATGTTGCCAGCGGCGTCATAAACCAACATCCCGACGCGGCATTCATTGTCGCGGCGATTTTAACAAAGCAAACCTAAAGAAAGTCCTGCCAAACTTTCACCAGCACGCCTCCTGCCCCACACGAGGAGCAAACACACTGGATCACTGCTACTCTCCGTTTAAGAACGCCTATAAAGCGCGGTCACTTCCAGCGTTTGGCAAATCGGATCATGCCGCCATTTTCCCTCACACCTGAATACAAACAAAAGCTCCTCCAGGAACCCCCGGTGAGGCGGGAAGTTAAGCGTTGGTCACCCCACTCAGAGACCGCGCTACAGGCAGCTCTGGGCGATGTGGATTGGGACATGTTCCGAGCGAGTTCAGCTGACGTAAGCGAGTTCACAGACGTGGCGCTTTGCTTCATCAACACGCTTACAGAGCAAGCCACGCAAACAATAACAATAACGTCCTTCTCAAATCAGAAACCGTGGGTGGACAATTCAATCCGCGCGGCAGTGAACCCACGCACTGCTGCTTACAACGCCAGTCTCCATTCAGGGAATATGAATGAATACAGATCGTCCTGCTATGCTCTCAGACGAGCAGTTAAAGCCGCAAAACTCCGTTATAAAGACCGAGTGGAGTCTCATTTCCAACTCAACGACTCGCGGCGCATGTGGCAAGGTCTGAGGTCCATCTGCTCTTTTGGATCTAAATCCTCTGCAGAGGCAAGCGCTGATCCGTTGCTCGTGAACGAGTTAAACTCTTTCTATGCTCGCTTTGACTGTAACGCGGCACGCGACTCCGCCAAGTGGCGCCAGAGGGAATTACTCAGAGCAGCAACAATCACGTGATCTCTGTCTCAGAGGATGAAGTTCGGAGAGCACTCAAGCGCGTGGACGTCAGGAAAGCTGCCGGGCCAGATGGTATCTCAGGTCGTGTTCTGCGGTCCTGTGCTGATCAGCTCGCCGGGTTGTTTACATCTATCTTTAATGAGTCCTCGCTACATCTGTGGTCCCCACCTCCTTCAAAAATCCACCATCATCCCTGTCCCTAAGAACAGTAAACCCTCTTGCCTAAATGACTATCGTCCAGTGGCTCTCACGTCTATAGTCATGAAGGTCTTTGAGAGACTCATTAAAAACACCATTTGCGCCTTCATTCCTGACACTTTGGACCCTCTTCAGTTTGCCTATCGTCCCAATAGATCGACTGAAGATGCCATCTCTCATGTCCTCCACTCCTCCCTCACTCACATCGACAGCAAAAGTGGGAACTACGTAAGACTGCTATTTATTGACTATAGCTCAGCCTTTAACACCATAGTTCCCACCAAGCTAACCTCCAAACTCCTGGATCTAGGCCTGAATCCTTCTCTCTGCCACTGGATTGAGGACTTCCTCACTGGCAGGCCTCAGGTGGTGAGAATAGGCCAGTCCACCTCCACCTCCATCACCCTGAGTGTGGGAGCTTCACAGGGCTGTGTCCTGAGTCCCCTGCTCTACTCTCTCTACACGCATGACTGTTTGTCCACACACAGCTCCACCTCTATCATCAAATTTGCTGATGATACTGTTGTCCTGGGCCTCATTTCCAACAACAATGAGACGGCATACTTGGACGAGGTGGAGCATCTAACATCATGGTGCCAGGACAACTGTCTCTCTCTGAATGTTGGCAAGACCAAAGAAATGATTGTGGACTTCAGGAAGAGACAGCAACGGACATACTCCCCCCTCATGATCAGCGGGTCACCAGTAGAGAGAGTGAGCAGCTTCAAGTACCTGGGAGTAAACATCTCCGAGGACCTGACCTGGACTGCTCACATTCAGACACAGGTGAAAAAGCCAGGCAAAGACTGTACCACCTGCGCCAGCTGAGGAAATTCAGGGTTTCACCAGCTATCCTGAAAACTTTCTATTTAGGGGCGATAGAAAGTGTTTTAACTCAGTGCATCACAGCGTGGTATGGGAACAGCACCAGTCATGACCGCAAAGCCCTGCAAAGAGTAGTGCGCTTATCCGAGCGTATCTCAGGGTCAGCTCTCCCGTCTCTGCAGGACGTCTACACCAAACGCTGCAAAGGTAGAGCTACCAAGATCATCAAGGACTCTAATCACCCTGCAAACCCTCATTTCACGCTGCTACCATCTGGTAAGCGCTTCCAAGCCTGATGGCCAAAACTGAGAGACTCAGGAGGAGCTTCTTCCCCAGGCCATCAGACTCCTGAACTCAGTCACTTAACATCACGTGACTTCACGTCAGGATAAACATCGATACACTGACATTGCACTGCACTTTCTGTTCTCGTTGTTACTGTGTAACAACCTGTTATAAACCTGTTTGCACATTATACTCTTTATACATTTGTTAACCACATATTTATAAGTCTACAGTTTACTCACTGCAAAGTCTACTTCAATTATTTTATTCCACTTTATCCTTATTTGTTACCTTTTTTTTCTCTTGACTTGATTATTTATAATTCTACAGATATAGACATATATATATACATAGATAGTACTTTTTTTATATCCTATTTCTATTATAATTTCTTCCTTGTGTTTTTAACTGTGAATTTGCACTGTCCATGGAGCGGACCTGTTTACATTTCACTGCCGGTTGTATATTCTGTATATAACTGTGTATGTGACAAATAAAACTCTTGAATCTTGAATCTCTTGAATCTTGAATCTTGAATCTTTGCTATAAAGGCATAGAAGCTAGAATATCTTTCATTCTTGTGGGAGATGTTGGCATTGTATACGTCTACTTATGGACATGACCTGAGTTGACACTCTGACTCCAACAAAGTAATCCGTTGAGTTAAGGTATGTTATGCCCACTATTTGTGCATATTCTCACTTAGTGAGGAAGGCATCCCCTTGGCATGGTAAAGTGGGTATTGTGTTCCCCATAGTGTCAATCCAAGACATAGTGTCTTGGACTGTAACCATGGTTCCCTGAGAAGGGAACAAGACACAGCGTCTCATTGCCATCCCATTGCATCTGCCTGCACTTCTCCATCAGACAAAGTTGATGACGTGTGCTACGGGTGCACTCTTATACTTCCATGCTCTCCACTTACGACATCATGGGCTGTCGCAATTAAATTGGAGTGTGTTTACACGTGCTTCAGATGTCACGCTGATGGTGTTCCCCATAGCGTTCCCCTTTTTAGGGAACCATGGTTACAGTCGTAACCTGAGACTTTTTTTTTTGTTTGTTTGTTTTTAGAGAGTTTGTGGTTTATGTAAACATAGTGTATAACATATAGTAATGTATTACGTGTATATAAAAGTCAATTTACATCCATTTATGTACAGGGCCAACATGGACAGTTATTTTTATTATTGCAACTTTTGCATTTTACTGAAAACTAAAGTAAAATAAAGAATAATAAAAAATTGTTAAATTATTAAGTGTAGTTTTGTACAAAAATACATGCTGAGGCAAACAGCATTTGCCTAGTAAATGAATTTCAGTAATTTAAGCTTATGCTTTTAGATCTTAGATTTAGAATTTTTAAATCTTAGATTTTAGAAGCATAGATTCAGTCTATGTCTGATACAGAGTAAGATGGGAAACACTTTTAGATGGGAAAATGTGTGCTGTTCTATGTGAGTATGGGAAATTGGACTGAGATGAGCATGCCTCAAATGATTGCCACTGTGTTTGAGATATACTGTAGGGGTACTTTGTGCAGCACACAGTAAAGTATGAATAGTCTGAATTACTGGACCGCATCTCTGTGTTGCTTATACTGTTCCATTCATCTACTGAAGACATATTAGATAACCAAACAGATGATAAAAAAGGCAAAGCCTATTCTCCTTGGAAGATGTTTTAGTAACCATTATAGTAACCATTATGACTCTTTTGTGGAGATAATCAATATCCATAATTTACTGTTTCACCTATTCTTTTCAAATCAGACAATTCGTATGTATATATGAATCAGAGAATGTGTGTGTGTGTGTGTGTGTATATATATATATATATATATATATATATATATATATTCATAGCTTATATAGTGGCGGTGTACTGCATATGGGATAGAAGAGTTAAAGCGGAATATGGTGTGTGAATTCTGTGCATTAAGCTCTCTGTATAAGAATGCATGACTCTCAGCGGACATTAATAGAAGTGCTGTGCACTACTGTAACAGGAAGATTCTCCAAATCAGACCATAAAAAGTGCAAACTCTGTGCAGATGCCAGCACCCTTCTAAGGACATCATGTTATGTTTGATGATGCTCTCCCGGGGCTGTGCTCTCTGATGGTGTGCATCATGGTGTATGTGCGCGCGTTGGTTCGCAACACCATGAATCACTGATTCATGACAGGTCACCCTCTTATGAGTGGGTGAGTCAGCATTTTTTTCCCTTTTTTCTGCTGTTTTGTTGCTTCGCAGTGATTATAAAACTTTCAGATCCATCTGTGATGTCTGTACAGCTGCTGTTGCGATATTCTCAAGAAACGTTCATGTATCCCGTCACTCATAGGTCACTATACTGTCAAAAACCTGTTGATTTTTGTGAATGAATCTTTATTTTAACACTGTTTATCTTATTCAGTCACAGTAAGTTTATTATGTACTTCTCCAAACTGCCACGTTTCTCAACCCTGCTGAAAAATCCAGCATGAATTCCATGTTGGTCCAGGCTGGTTTATGCTGGTTAGAGCTGGTATAGTGCTGGTCTAGCTGATGGATCAGAATAGTCGTGCTGCTCAACCAAAACTGAGCTGGTGTAGCTGGTCCACTAGCTCTCCCGCTTCCCATGCTGGTGACCAGCATCTAAATCATACCTTGTGCTGGATTATTCAGCAGGGAATTGTATTGGTTTTATTGACTTAGTATACACCAGTGTAAATATGTTCTTTGTGTCTGATATGAACGCATGTCCTTTTTCAGATCCTCCCGCGGTGGAGCCGGTGTATACGGAGATCAGGCAGGGTCTAGGCCGGCCGTTTTCTCTGAGCTGCAGGGTCTTACGTGCCCACCCCTCAAGAGTACTGACATACGAATGGAAACTGGGCACCAGACTGCTAACAACGGGCAAGTTCGATACTCGGGACGAGACAGAATACCATGTAAGGGCACTCAACCGTGAGGGATACGGCGCATACACTTGTGACATCACCAACGAAGCAGGGTCGGGCCGATGTACTTTCCTTGTTACAGGTAAGACAATTAAAATACATGTCCAATTTAAATGGATGCATTTGCAATATAATTGTGTATAGTTAGGAAGATAGCAGTGACTCTTTACACTGGTTACATTGTTATACCAGTGTCCATCATTAACACTTTAATTTTCTTGTTAAACAAGTGTATCATCCAGGTTTTTGAAGTGTATTTTTACCTCTTAGAATTTTCAGTGTGAACATACTTGCACTTTTCATACTACAAAATGGTGAATGGAGTGTATGGACAGTATGTGAATTGGGGACGCACCTCTTGTTTATTAAAATGCTGTATAAATGAAATGTCACACTCAGTATTGGGCTAAATATTATCATGGCTGTGAAATTAAGAGCAAGTAAGAGCACTTTTGCTTGTGTGCTTGTTTCTTAATTGTATTACAACATTACAACATTTTGGTTCTTTGTTGGGTCACCATGCAATCTCAAATCTATCTCCTTAAAGGGATAGTTCACACAAAGATGAAAATTACCCCATGACCCTCAAGCCATCCTAGTTTTGTATTGTTGTATTTGTATTTGTATTGTATTGTATAGGTGTTTTATTTTGTAAGTTGCGTAAGTTGAATACGGAAGGAGGTCCGTCGGAATCTAGATATTTTACTTTATAAAGTTTTAAATATGGATATTTTTCATACACAAACACATTGCTTCACTTCAGAAGGCCTTTATTAATACCCTGGAGCCGTGTGGATTACTTGTAAAATGGATGGATGCACTTTTTTTGGGCTTCAAATTTTGGGCTGCCATTCATTGCCATTATAAAGCTTGGAAGTTTTAATATTACTCTGATTGTATTCGTCTCTAAGAAGAATGTCATATACACCTAGGATGGCTTGAGGGTGAGTAAATTATGGGATCATTTTCATTCTTTTGTGAACTAAACCTTTAAGCAAAACCTGCCAAGAATCACCATTTTACGATATTTTGGTGCCTGATTTAAAACTGTTCCTGATAGGCAAGTGGAACCTATGACAGATTTTGTGCTACAATCACATTTAATTATGTTGAAACATTACTAATGTACACTGTTATTTTTTAACTGTCCATTAAGCAGATGTTGGTTTTGTCCTGGAAATATTTTCTTATATGCATACT
The DNA here is from genome assembly GCA_018749465.1 of Paracanthobrama guichenoti. NCBI lineage: Eukaryota > Metazoa > Chordata > Actinopteri > Cypriniformes > Gobionidae > Paracanthobrama > Paracanthobrama guichenoti. The sequence goes on along the minus strand of JAGHMJ010000032.1, from coordinate 2,865,155 downwards.
TAACACTTTATATGCAGTCATTAATAACATGCTAATCTCAACTACAAGCAGTTAACAACAGAATAAATGAAACTGTGCAGATACATTACTAGCATTATGCGCTTCACTAGCGATTCAAAAGCAGCACTTGCTTTCACTTCAAGATTCAAATCACCATATCTAGGACTTGCCATATATCTGGTTTGGCACCAATAAATCCAGTCCACCATGTCACCTGGAACATTTGGTTCAAACAGTAGAGCAGTTTCTCTTTGATTTCGTGCCACCACATAAGTAGCCTGATCTCATGCCTGCTACTGCACCAGACGCTTGTGTTTAGAAATGGGAACTGCTAGCTCGTGTTTTTGCCCTCCCTGCTGTTGAATATTCATGGCTGAAATCCCAGCTGGTTGATGAGGCATCCTGGACCAGAGGAGGATGTGGGAGAGAGAGCGTGCGCGAGAGAGAGTGAGAGAGAGCGACAGAGAGAGAGAGAGAGAGAGAGAGAGAGAGAGAGAGAGAGAGAGAGAGAGAGAGAGAGAGAGAGAGAGAGATGAGCTACCTGCTTTCTGATGCATAGGTTATTCTTGGAGATGTTCACCCCTAATCATTTAATTTGCATTGACAATTTCCTGCTCTGTTCAGAAGGCATAAAAGAGGATTATATCACTCATATCCACTCTTCTTGTATCCGCATCTCTCTCTCTCATTCTCTCTCTCCTCCGTGCACTTCTGTAGGACATGCTGAAGGCCATTATGTTGTACAAAGCATGCATCTATGATGAGCCTCTGCTCTCTGTGATGGTGGAACATGCTGCATGAGCTTGAAGTGCTCATTTATCGGTGTCATCATATGGGTTTTTATAAGTCTGGGCGTTAAAAGAGCACAAGCCAGAAAATCCCACGTTGAGTCTGTTTTTTTGGAGGTTAAGCTCTCGTAATGTTGTATTGCGAAGCGAACATAACGGATTCAAGCAAATGAAGGCGAAGGCATAGACCAACAGTCAATGTCACATGGCCACAGGGTTTTGTGTGACACTTGAACAAATGGCCAATGCATCAAGTTGACATTTCACTTTGTCAGAGCAATGTGCACAACTGTTCGAAGATAAAAAGCTTGAGTTTTCTCAGTCTCAGCATTCATTTCAGATGTACGCAGCACTGTGCGAGGCAAACCCAACAGGGGTTACCAATTAATACAGCAGAAAGTTCAGAAAGTTGAGAGAAGGCCCTGCAGGACCATCATGCACCTATTTTCTGAAAGGGCACCAGTGTTGTACTGGCTCACTTGCTCCCAAAGCGAAATAAGACATGATCAAGGAAAGAAACACTTTTTTTTTTTAATGAAAAAAAAAAAGCCTGGGTTCAAATCCTGATATAAAGGCCATTCCACACCGAATGTAAATATTTCAAACTTATGAACCATTTGAACTACAGGCAGATATACAGTAATCTTTTGTCTCTATTTCTGCATTCAGACATCAGCATTTCTTCACAACGTCATTGTTACAGTACACCATTTTAACATATACACTGTTTTTGAAAGAAGTTTTGCTCACCAACTCTGAATTAATTTGATCAAAAATACAGTAAAAACTATAATATTATGAACTATTATTACAATTTTCTATTTTAATATATTCTAAATAAATCATTTCTTTTTATTATCAATGTTGAAAACAGTTGTGCTAATTAATATTTTTGTGGAAACCATGATAAATATTTTCTGAATACTCGAAAGTTCAAACGAACAGCATTTATTGTAAATAGTCTTGTCACTTTTGATCAATGAAATGCATCCTTACTGAATAAAAGTATTAATTTCTTTCAAGAAAAAACTTTATTAAATAAAAACAAGGGCTGTCAAAAGATTCAAATAATCTTATTCATTTCTGATTAATGTATCATTTTCATAGTGGTTAAGGTGTTAACATACAGTTCCTTTATAAGATAAAACAAAATATGTGTAAATGCAGAATAGACATTCATCAGAATGATTTGATGAATTCATTATGTTAAAATAAATAATTGTATGTAATAAATTAAATACACTTAATCGATTTAATCTCACTGGATGAATTTGCATTTGCGTATTCGTTATGTGTGAATAAAATACAGGATTTGCAGATGCTTCATTTCAACACAATTGCTGTTAAAGAGCCATTTTGTTCTTTTTTGGAAGCTGTATTCAAAGTTCAGTTGGCTCAAAAATCTGTGGTGATTTGCTTCAGGGTTCCGTGGGGATGGTGATCCAGTGGTTGATGGGTTAGTACGTACTCCCTACTGGTTGATGGCTGCACACTGCTGGGGAGTCAAATATAAAGTATTCATGTGCTGGGATTTAGTTTGAGCACAGGTTCTTTTTCGTGACAGTGCTGATATGTGTTTGATGATAACCAGGAACCAACTTCAATTACACAACCATTCACATCCCAGAGGTCTCCTGGTCTTTGAAGCTCAAACCTACACGGGCAAACACACATACTGTATCCACCTTTTTCCTGAGTAAATGATGAGCACCGCCATGAGGAATTCCAACTTCCATTTAGATGCTGTCATGTTCCGGTCTCCATAGGAACACAGTGTCAAAACGGGGAGGAAAGAGTGTCTGAATTACCTAAACAGAAACTTTTTGAACATTACTAAAAAATAAAAATGTGTTCTGGGTTAAGCTATGCTGTTGCTGGCTGCTACATAACAGCAACAAACTGAAGAAATTCTTGGAAAGTAGTACATGTTTTGAACCAGCGAATCTGAAGAGAATGTCCATTTACAGCACCGTATGCCTTGCATTTTATGCTAGACTGGCAAGAGAAACGAGCATGGCTTGCAGCACTTACGTTCAAATACTCCCAAAAGAAGTTAAATGTGCACTCTAATCATTTTGAGGACAAAATCCCATGAACTGCATGTAGGATATGAGCGCTCGTGTTTTCAGTGCAGGCAGCAGCAAACTTCGGACAGTGTCTTCTACGCACTCATTCAACTTTGACGGGTAAGGCACTAAGAAAAGACAGTCATTGCTACACTGTAAAGTGATGGCACTGAGGAGCCATGTGCTTTTTAAACTATTTTCATAGGTTTAACATTGCATAGGATTTACTAAGGCTTTACCATTACTAAGGCTGTTTATAATATATCGGTTTAGTACATATTTAGATACTGATGTACTTTGAGACTAGGTTAATTCAGAATTGTGGTATTGATCCAACCCTGAATCTAATTGATCAAAGGTTTTCACTTTACAGCATGTTTACATTTCCATTATAGAGCATAGTGGACTCACTCTTAGAAACCTTGGCTGCATGAGCCTCTGGGTTTCTTTTGCCTCTCTGCTAAGTGACTTCTGATCCATGCAGTGCTATCTTTCTCCATCTGATTTAAGAGCCATGTGTTTATGATGCTCCTGCTTTTTCTCTCCACCTTCACTCAAGCATTGATTCCCAGAGGAGTCAAATTTATCCCTAAGCCTTAAGCAGAGTAAACTCAATGGACCCATTAGCATTGCCTCTAGATTTTTCCCTCTTAATAAGCTGGGGATAAAATAAGTGCTGGTGACGGCCTTTATCCCTGACCTGCAGACATCAGCAAATTTTCCCTACCGCCACCTTTCTCACTCTTCTTAGTACAACCCTTCTAGATGTTTCTACCGACTTGGACATTCAAAATGTCTCTGTCGAGAGGTGAACTTCTGGATGGAGTGGCCTGTCTGACAGAATTTTTACTGTTTTATTCTGCTTTCTAAAACTATTTTAATTCATTTTAATAATTTATTTGGGGTTTAGTAAAGTGATAATATAAAAGCCAATTATCGTAATATTATAATTCTCCAGGATTGGGACACAAGACCTTTCTACCACTTTCTACCACAATAGAATAGTCTGATTTTTGTTTGTTTTGTTTATTTAATTGTGCTGTATTAGCGGTGTACTGTAAAATCAGCTATTTTAGACATAAAATAGAGTTTCTTTTCATTTCATGAGCTTAGAAAGCATTTGTTGTTTTGCTGCAGATAATATATTTGTTCTTTTTTACTTTGATTCTGCCAGTGTTCTTTTAGCTTGGCAAGACACAGACGGTCCTTGATGCAAAACGTTTTTTCTTTCTCGTTTTCATATATTGTTTCATTGCTTGTCAGCTTTCAGCAGATAGAGAGATGAGCTCTCCTAATGGTTTTGCTTTGTGTCTGTCTCCTTTGAACCTCTGATGGAGAACGTCCCTCTTTTTACTAATTTTCCACCAGCAATGGTTTATAAATGCATTCACAATATCCTCTAGCTTCACTTCAGTGTGCCAGACATTTGACCTGCCAGTCTAAACAGCAGGCTATGTGTTTTATTGATCTTTAAATATATACATCATCATACCAGTGAGACATTTTCCATTATTTTTAGAGGATTTATCTAGTTTATTTAGCTTCATTAAGACTTAGAAAACCTTAGAAAACAAAACATCCCTGTTTTTGTTCAAATGATTTTTCTGACACTCTAAATCGAGAATATTTGTGATAATGTATCAGGATTTATGCCAGAGGAAATGAGGAATCTAGCACTTTTGTATATGCAACCTCTAGCAACACAAGCAATCTTCACATCTGTTCAAAGATTATAAGATTGTATATGAATCATTAATTAGGACAAAACAAATAATTGCTCAGTCTTGGTTTTGGTCTTGAAATTTGGCTGTGAATTTACAGTAATAAGCCAATGTGTATTTTCAGGTAAAGCCTATGCACCTGAGTTCTACTATGACACCTACAGCGCTCTGTGGCAGAGCAAACCTCGTGTCTACGGCTTCAAACTCCAGTGGACGCAAATGAATCCCAATGCAGTCGACCGTATCATGGCTTATCGACTTGGTATCAAGCAGGTGAGTGTGTCTGAACACTTACTTAAAGATTCTTTTATCAGTGGTATGTTTTGGAATTCATACCAGATGTATGAAAGATATGTGGAAAATGTGTAAGGCTCAATACATATCTGCAATAAAAAAAATTATCTTTGCATTAATGTTGATTTTCATTTGGTATACCGTTTAAAAAAAAAATTAAAGACTGTAAAAATGTCATGTGGTATAACCATCAAGTAAGAAGTAATAGTAGCCCGCCTTGTTGGCAAATGCTATTTACACTAAGTGTCAATAGTGTAGGGGTAAGGAGCATGGCAGAAAGTTTTGATGCAAATCGACCCAAGGTTCAAATCCACCTTTTGCCGAACTCGCTCTACTCCCTTTTCCCATCACATATCAGATCGGAAAGGCATTTATGTTCAATAAAAATGAAGAAATTATTCCAAAAGTGGAATAAATAATAATTATTTAATAATAAAGTGTTTATCGGTTTAAGGTAGGTTTAGGGGAGCTTTATTGTCAAGAGATGGTAAAAGTAAGTGGGTGCAATATCATTGGTCTTAAAAGTACAATTGTTCCAACGCCCATGATATATATATATATATATATATATATATATTCCTTTTTTTGCATGTTAATTACGTTAAAAGTTAAATTAATTAACAATAATTGTAAATAAATGAAAAACATGCTCATTTTATCGGACTCATTGTGTGTATGAATTGTTTTTTTTTTTTTTAAGGTCTTTAGTTGTATTTCTTAAATACATTAAAGGGGTCATGAACTGAGAAATCAACTTTCCTTGAGCTTTTGATATATAAAAGGTCATGGTAATATAAGAATATCCTGTTTCAGAGCTGAAAACGTCTTTGTTAGTCAAAGAAAAGCTTTTATAGACACCAGGCCCAGCAAAATGCTCGATCTCAGAATATGCCAACCCTTGACGTCAGCGTGTGGTGAAACACCGCCTCAACATAAGATTAACAACGCCTGATTCTGTAGCCCCGCCCAACGACTCATGCCACTGACATGACATAGTCCTACATAGAGCTAAACCGGATCCAACTTCTAAGCAATAAACATGCCGCATAAGCTTCATTCGGATTCCAATATTACGAATGCATGGATGAACTTTATTTTTAATGAAGATCCAGCTCACGTGGGGAAGACATTGTGTGTTTATTCCTTCATTTCTGATCATGGATTCGTTTGTAAACAAGAGACTGGGTTTGCAGACAGGATGAGATTACATGAATGAAGCAACATTATTTAAAAAAAAATTTTTTTATATGTGATAGTATTGCATTGTTACAGATCGTTTGACATCTATTATGTGTACTTGTCTAACAGAACATACCTTAGCACTCTGTCAAAAGCTGAAGAATCCTTTATTAGTGGTGTTGTTGTTTCATTGCTGTTCGGGATCAGACTTGGACATGTAGCCTATGGGCCAGGGCTCGTAAAAAGCCCAACGCCCCAACGTGTGTTTTCCAGATGGGCTACCAAAACGTATCACCGGCCTGCCAACAAGCTGCCTTAAATAGTGAAATAACTTCTTGATGTGTGTTGTTCACTCTCTTGACTTGATATTTGAAGGAAAAATACAATCGCGGAAGTTTTGATCATGCTGTCTGCAACGTACTTGGCATGTGTGTGTGTGTGTGTGTGTGTGTGTGTGTGTGTGTGTGTGTGTGTGTGTGTGTGTGTGTGTGTGTGTGTGAGATGCATGATTCGCCTTATATCCACCGATCAGGCGGGCCAAGTAATAAAAAAATTACATTCCAATCATCGCGGGTGGATGAGAGATAAATCATTGTGTTTGTTTGATAAAGACGTTTTGCACATCCTGTGGGCAAATCATTCCAGTTAACGTTTCTCCACACGCTTTCAAAACAATTCACACATGTACTGGCAGGGGAGCTGGAGCTCATTATAATATGCAAATCTTATCCAATCCTAGCAGTGGGTAGAAAATAGCCTATTACTTATTCATTATGATGTTTTTGAATGTAAAAACCACACTAACGTCAGACAACAGTATAAAAATAAAAATGCCAGTTCATGACACCTTTAATAGATAGGATAAAAAAATACCATCATGTCATTTCAGGATATTTTTTAAAATAAAGGTTTTAATGTTCTGTTACCCAGAATGCTTAGTTCTATTTTTTAAAGCCACAGTCAATGCAAACGAAATGCACCTTCTCATCTGTGAAAAAGACTGTGAGAGAAAGGCTTTGCTCATGGCAATATATAATTGTATATAGACTGTTCATATCTCTATTGCCATTATGTAGCATCCATGCTAATGGTGCATTTAGTCTGTGTACAGAATTGCTTATGAAGGCAGTGCTAAATTAATACTGAATTAGAACAAGTTTAGTTGTCAACATCTTACACATATAGGATAATTCAAGGAACATTATTAAGATTCATGGGAGATATGTATGGTTACTGTTGACGTAGTTCAAGTCAGTGAAACAGATACGTTCTGTTTATTGAGTAGGGCTAATATTTGTCCAAGAGCTTTAGCGCTCTCCAATGTGCTGTACTGTTCTGCCTCAGCGCGTGTGGTCACGCAGAGCAGTGTGGTTGTCAATTACGAGTCATCATCACACTGTTCTGTCACCCTCTCCTTCACACTTCCTCTGCTCAGCTGGAATGGCAGCGTCCACGGCCATTTATAATGACATCATGTGGGGTGATTTATTCCTTGTCAGATTCGCCTTTGCTAGTGGCTGCCTACTGGTGCTCAAAGTCAATGCAAAGTACACGTAGCACGTTTTGCCATGCCATATTGTTGTTTTCACCGTATCCTTTCCTTCCTTCATTTAGTTTCTATCTCCCACTCATTCTCTCTGGCTTTTTTTTCTCGTTTGCAGCAAGGTCTCTGCATTGCTTGTGTTTTGGGATTGCATTATTAGTAATGTTTACTAGTTTTAACACTCGGCTTTTTATGCTCAAGGGATTGTTGAGCTTGAGATGAATTTTGTGTTTGCACATAAGTAATAATTGGTTTCCATTACTCTATTTTTACCAACATCAGGTGAAAGGGATAGTTAATCCAAAAATGAACCTTCAGTCGTCATTTACTCATTCTAATGTTGTTGCCAACAGTATACCATTTGTTTTTCTGCTCAAAAATAGCAATGTTTGAAGAATTGTTAAGCAGCTCTTGTACAAGGACAGTTAATACTGACCAAAAGCTAGCTCCAAAAAGACAATAAAACACAGTCAAAATAGTCCATACAGCTCATGCACTATATATACAAGTCTTCTGAAGTCATACGACTATGGTTAAGGTCATTTTGGTGCTGTGTGTGTGTGTGTGTGTGTGTGTGCGTGTGCGTGTGCGCGTGTGTGTGTTTTCTGGATCTGTAGTCAGTAGTCATAAAAACTGCCATATATTGTATTCCATGAAAAAATGTGTATGGTTTCAGAATTATATAAATAACAAGAAAATAATTTAATCATTTTCATTTTTGGTTGAACTATACTCTCTAAAATAATTTTATTAATTTCAAATGTTTGTGGTTAATAAGATTTTTTTACTTTAACTTTTAATAACTTTTTTAAGTGGTCTCTTATGCTCACCAAGACAAGATCAAAAATACACTAATACTGTGAAATATTATTACAATTTAATATATTCTAAAATGTAATTTATTCCTGTGATGGCAAAGCTGAATTCCTCCAGTCTTCAGTAACACTATTCTTGAAAAATCATTATAATATGTTGATTTACTGCTCAAGAAGAATTTCTTTTGTGTGCTGCTTAATACTTTTGTAGAAGCTGTAATACATTTTTTCTGGATTCTTTGATGAATGGAAAGTTCAAAAGAGAAGCACTTATTTGGAAACTAAACCTTCTTAATATTATAAATGTCTTTCACTTTTGATTCATTTAATGCATCCTTGCTGAGTACAAAAAAACTCAGCTAACCCTACATTTTTGAATGGTATAGTATATTTTAGGTCTTGTAACTGGTCACATTATTTCTTACAATTTTATTAAATCATTTTTGTTCACTGGCTAATTTTAAAGGCTTCTACAGTGTGACAAATTACTCTTTCAAATACAAATCTCTCAATTTATATGAAGTCATAAAAGCTACATGTCTGATAATTATAAAATAATCTTTAAAGTGGCTGTGGATGCAGTATAGCATCTCACACCACAGCATGCCACCCCATCTGCATGTGTCTTCTGGAGTGTAATGATCTAGTGGATGGACTGAAGAATCAGAAAATAATAGAATATATGCCTCCCATAATGGCCCAAGTAATGTAGCTGTTGATTTCCTCCATTAGATTTGCTAATAAATAATTGAAAGCATGTAGCAAAAACTTTTTCAAAAGATGTACATCACAGGCTTGAAAAGAAAAGACTCTATCCATTTGAATTCAGACGATCTTATTTACCTTTATCAGCAGAAAGCATTTAATTCATTAACTCTAAAAGAGAAATAACAGCATGCGTGTCATTTGCACTATAGAGAGGACACCTTGTACTATCCTTGATGACTTCCTAACTCAAAGCACACCTGGCACTGCAAAGAGAAAGAGAGAGAGTCAAAAACAAGAGATGAGGCAGAAAACTAATTAACAGCTGTGTCCAGTGGGATGAAGCTGCTGTAATAAGATAAGCTTTACAGGAGAAATCAAGGATGGGACCCCAGCGAACAGAGGTTAGCTGTGTGAAGCGATTGCGGGGGCATTCTTTCTGTGCTTTTGTGTGTGTCTGTGTGCACGTGTGGGTGTGGAGCTGTGTTTTGTGCCTGCAGTGGGTGGTGATTGACTCATCTGTTCTGATCATGATGGAGGAGTCTGGCCTCTTCGTTAATTTCGTATATATTCTCCCTCTACACGGCCTCTGCACATCCTTTTTTGTTCACCAACTCTTGTTCTGCAGTTTATTTGTTCTGTTTAACATGCCGCTTTTCCCCTACGTGCTCATCCATCATGCTGTCTTGCCTGGTCACCTGTCGACGCGAGCGCCTTGCAACGCTCTGTGGGCTCTTCGCCCGCTTTGGCTAGTGACATTTCCAGGACGCCACGGGCATGGGAAGTCTTAGCCTGACAATCCTAAACGAGAGGGTTTGGAGTGTGCACTAGCTAGCGGAGACACTGCCAGCCAAGCATATTAGGCAGCGCTTCAGTGCCTAACCCTGGGACGGGTAATTTCACTGCGGGGGTCTGGCGTGTTTATAGATCCCCTAGGAATGAGATTGCTTACCCTTGCTTTTTATAGCCTTCTTGTACTATATTAACACTGTTTGAGGCTGTGAACATGCACAGAGTAATAAATATGATGATTTTGAATATCAATATCTTGTTTTTCTTTTATGTCATTTCTAGTAAAGAAAATTTCATAGTGTAACCTCCAACAAGGATTCTTAAAGGATTAGTTCACTTTTAAATAAACTTTTGCTGATAATTTACTCACCCCCATGTCATCAAAGATATTTTACATAAAAGATGTTTACATAAAATCCACAAGACAAAAAAATAAATAAATAAAAACGCTGAATTTATAAAAAATGACCACATTCAAAGGTTTATGTACCCTCGATTCTTAATACTGTATGTCATTTCCGGGATTATCCACGGCTGGGGTTGTTGTTTTTTTGACGGTTGTTCTTGAGTCCCTTGTTTGTCCTGAGCAGTTGAACTGTTTAATGTTCTTCAGTTTTCCAACATCTTTTGCATATTTGAACTCCTGCCAGCAGTGACTGTATGATTTTAAGATCCTTCTTTTCACACATTTAGGACAATTGAGGGACTCAAACACAGCTATTAAAAAAGGTTCAGACACTCACTGATGCTCCAGAAGGAAACGGTGCATTAAGAGCCGGGGGGTGAAAACCTTTTGAATTTGAAGATCAAGGTAAATTGTACTTAATTTGTCTTCCTGGAAACATGCAAGTATCTTCTGTAAATGGCCCCAAAGTAAATAACTAATGATTTTTTCACAATGGAAATTAATTGATCAAAAACTTACTTTAACTGGACAATATTTTTCTAGAGCTGCTGTACAGCCGAAACAATCTCTCTTCCATTCATGTCTTATTATCACTGTAAAGCTGCTTTGACACAATCTGTATTGTAAAAAGCACTATATAAATGAAGGTGACTTGACTTGATTGTTGCTTCCGAAGGGCAGTAATAAATGAAAAAAAAAGATATTTAAACAAAATAAGACAAATTTGGACATCTTCATCCTGTTCAAAAGTTTTCACCCCCTGGCACTTAATGCATTGTGTTTCCTTTGAGCATCCGTGAATGTTTGAGCCTTTTTTTAATAGTTAGAATCCCTCGATTGTACTGAGTGAGAAAACATGGATCTCAAAATCATACAGTCAGTACTGGAAAGGGGATTAAATATGCAGAAGATGTTGGAAAACAGAAGATTTTTCAGGACCTGGAGGATTTTTCTGATGAACATTGGGCAGTTTAACTGCTCGGGACAAACAAGGGACTCAAGAACAACCATCACAAAACAAAAAACAGCCGTGGATCATCCAGGTAACGACACACAGTATTAAGAATCAATGGTTCATATGGGGTCATTTTTATAAAGTCAGCTATTTTTTTTTTTTGTGAACTATATATAAACATCTTTTATGTAAAATATCTTATTCAGGGCAGTACTAAATAAAAAATAACAGACATTTTGTATGATCTCTTTTATCTTGATCTGCAAGGGGTGTGTAAACTTTTGAGCAAGCATTTATAAATGCTAAACATTTTAATATCAGCTATTTCTTGGCAATGGAAATAATTACTGGCTTATCTGTATCAGCCATAATTTCTATATCAGTGCATTCCTAATTGAATCTGATATTAGTACAGTAGCATGTGTAAACGGTTACGGGTTACCGTAGTTGCTTTATTAAATTTTTTTTTTTTTTTTTTTTTTTTCATTTTATGTTGCAATGTAGCTGGGATAGACATACAAACCATTGGAGATTTTGCAGATTCTGTATAGAAACGGTCTATTGTTCTGATATGCGGCAAGCTTCCGATCTCAAGCGTGGTCTTTAAGGATTATTAAAGCCACTAGAGCACTGGTCTCACAGCAGCAGTAAAGGGCAGCATGCAGCCATAGTTATGAACAGCCCTAATGTTTCTATGACCTCATTTGTCACTATACAGCCTACGTACTTCAAGTTTAACAAGCCCTCTTAACATTTTTTCTGTGCATATGGCACTTAACATGCTGTTGTAAAAGTCATCCTAACTAAGATGACATATAAGGTTCCACCTCTGTAGTGCTGCAAGTTGCCTCAGCTTTATGTTTAGCTTTATGTATATAGCACTTTGTAGAAATGTTTTATAACAATTCATCTTTAATTAAAGGGATTCCAGAGTTTACTTTAATGGGAATTAAGTGTCTTTAATTATATTGTTTTTAGCACTATCTTTAGCTCCCAGGCTAGAGGAAGCCTATTTTACTGCTGCAATCCAACATTGTTTAGTTCTCCAGGCGTGGTAAAAGCATTTGCACAAAAAGCTTCCAAATCCACATTATAGAAATCTAATTCCTTCGAATTGCAGATAGAAGACATAAACCAAATTTGGCTCCTAAAAGTGTGAGGTATACAAGATGTTTGGTGTGGAAAATACTCATATTGTTTCTCATTTCCAAAGCCTCTGTTATTGTTTATTTTTTTCCTGCGGGGCCTGAATTCCAGTTCCGGAAATATTTCATATTCAAGGTTTCACAGAGTTTGTTTCCTCATTTGAAATTACAACTGTTTGCTTATCACAATTAAATAAATATCATAATTATCAATCGATGCCAAACGACGCCACGAAGCACCTGTGGGATGGCAAGTGACCCTTGGCCTCCCGTTTTGCCCCCTAGAACTTTTTGTAGAGTGTTTGAATTGCATTCATGCTGTAAGTGTGTCATCATATCTCTGCAATGTTTCAACAGCATTGTAAGAATCTCTCTATTGATCATACTTTCCATGTAGTGCTGAGATGAAGCATTTTACCTCGGGCTGCTTCTGGGATTTTGTTCTACTTTACTCGCTCACTCTAACTTTAAAATTGTGAATATGCCTGTGCTACTTTAGTTTTGAAGTAAACCAAGTACAAACACAAATTTAAGGGTCAAATGTGCTGGCTTTTTATTTAGATGTTAAAGTACTCCTATTGCCATTTTAATGTGCAGAGACAATCAACATCTTAAAGCAGGGTTTCCTAAACTGGAGTCTGTGAGAGAACTGTTGGGGGTTTGTGAGTTGATGAACTAATCATTAAATAAATGTTTTTTTTTTGTTTTGTTTTTTTAAGTTTAAAGAAGAAAAAAAAAGATTAAATATATTTTGTTTACCTGCATCTCATGTGACCATTAAATTACATAAAAGAAATGTAATTGCAATATTAACTTAAAATCTCGGGGGTTACTTCAAGTAAATATTTTGGGTGAAAGGGCTTCGCCTGACAACAAAGTTTGTGAGTCCCTGTTTTACAGAATGACTTCTCAAAGAGCGTAACACTCTGTGCATAGCTTGACCAAAGGCATTTGGGCCTGGACTACATATAAAAAATTATATATTTAGTTGGGAATTAACTACTTTATGTGCATACTTTTTGTAATTCATCCAGTGAAAATGCCTGATGCATTTTGCTAACAAAACTGAAAAACATTTTATCATTCTGGCAAGCTCTAATCTGATCTGCATAAACAACGGCATAAACAAAGTTGTCTTTTGTACTGGAAATGGAAAGTTTTCATGTTTTTTGGGGGGTTTTGCATCAAATATTTGAAAGTACATTTTTGTTTAGTAGACACAATAAAACATTTCCTTGCTGTACAATGACAGTCAGTGGGGTTTAATGTTTTGGTCTCCACTGAGTTTCATTGTATGGACAAAAAATTCTTTTGTGTTCCACTGAATACATAAAAAATGCAGAAAATAAATTACTAGCCCTTGTCGTGTGATGACAAATAATGACTCTATTCTGTTCAGTTCACAAAGTCTGACTGAGTGAGTTAGGAATCTCAGATTCAGGGCCGCCCCTCTGCCTGCCTTCCCTTCTGAACACTCACGTAGTGCTTCTTCAGTAGTGAACTCAGCAGGGTGCACTTATCAGATCTCTTCCCACTCATGACTTCCTCTTTTCCCCTCTGGTTTGAAATCCTGTTCACCTTCATAATTCCCCCTCTGATAACTTAACCTCGGTCTCATTTGTTCTCATACACGTATAGATAGCATGCGCTTGTCTTCTGAAATGAGGAGGCTTTGATGTCAGGTCTCTTTTCTTGAGTGTTTTTTTTTTTTTTTTTTCATGTGCCATCTAATGAACACCTTTTACAGTAAGTTGCACTATCAACAAGTAACTAATAGTACACTATTGTTTCATGTTTATATGAACATGCTATTTATAGAATTTACATACAATACTTTACTATTAAGTTTGAGATTATGAAGATTTTTTGGGATCAGATACGTTTTATTCAGCAAGAATGCATTAAGTTGATCAAAAGTGACAGTAAAACATCACATGAACAAATTACATTTCTTTTAAAAACATGGTTACACTTTATTTCAATAGTCTACTTTAGACATTCTACTAACTATAAGTATCTTTACAACTACATATCAACTAACTCTCATTCATTTGCAGCTACATGTCAACTCTCATTAGAGGTTAGGGTTGGGGACCATCAAAATAAAGTTTTAGCAGATATTATATTATATCCAAATAAAATGTAACCTAAAACATTAAAAATATACAGCAATTATCGGGCCAAGCACAAACACATGTCAATATGGCTGGGAGCATCAGACCAAATGCAACAATGAACAATTAAAAACGTATTAAGATAATTTTAGGAAAAATGACTGAAAAATCATAGGTACAATCATTCAATTTGATTGAATGGGTTATCACTTTTGACCAGTAGGTGGCGTTGTGACCAAATTGTTGTAGTCAGAGTGAGGTGACAATGACCCTTGCAAAGTTTGGTGTCAATGTGCAAAGCATTGCAGAAATACAGCCTCCGAGTCAACTTTGTTGCTGCAGTATAAGCAAACAGTTTCGTCTATCGACACAAAATCCTTTATTCGTCGGCACAGTCTGAAGATGATATGATTCGATTTTGGTGAAAATCGGACAAACAGTCTAGGAGAAGTTCAAAAGTAAGTTATTACTTTTAAAATAGGCCAATTTAATCAAAAGTTATTAGCATTTTTGGAAACGTCATTATAACTTGACCACAAGGTGGCGCCCCGAAACGTTTTAAGTACCTTCAGGGCATGGGGCCGAAGACACATATGAGTTTCATTTTACGATAAAATTCTAAATATAAGAAAATATGGGAAAATTGGGTATCATTCAACTGTGCACTGTTCAGAACCTATAAGCAAAAAGTCTGACCACTAGGTGGCACTGTACCAAAACTGTGCAGGTAACCTCAGATAATGGGTTTTTCATAACACACACCAAGTTTGGTCAAAATTCCCTATAGCATTGCAGAGATATAGCCACACGTTCATTTTGGTGTGCTCTTAATCTAATATGTTTGCGTGTTGTTCGAGGACGTTCAAGGTCTGAAGATGATCTGGTTAAATTTTCATGAAAATCGGAGCAACGGTTTAGGAGGAGTTTGAAGGAGGTTTAGGTTTAGGAGGAGTTTGAAAAAAGGGTTTTCAGAAAATTAAAAATGGCGGGAGGAATGGAATTGTACTGAGCCAAGGAATCTGATGAAAAATGTTGTTTCTAGCCCTTGCAGTTCAAAAGTTATAAGCATAAACTTGAGTGCAACTTTGTACTTTGTATAGTTGGTGGCGCTAGAGGGATTGCATTAGAGACTCCAAATTTGTTATGGGGACAGATCAGACTGTCCTCTATCTGTGTGCCAAATTTCATAACTTTCCCTCAAGTGGTTTTATGTGCTGCCATAGACTTCCAGAGCAGAAGAAAAAAATGGAAGAAGAAGAAGAACGACAATGGATACAATAGGTGCCTATGCACCTTCGGTGCTTGACCCCTAAAAATCTTCCTGACCTCAGTCTTTTAACTAGTACAGCCCTATTTTAACGATCTAAGTGCATGGTCTGAAGTGCATGGCACAGGTGCACTTATGAATACATTTTTGCTAGTTTAAGGCTGTAAAAAAACATGGATACCCGCCCGGCTAGCTCAGTCGGTAGAGCATGAGACTCTTAATCTCAGGGTCGTGGGTTCGAGCCCCACGTTGGGCGCATCTATCTGACATTGCACTGCACTTTCTGTTCTCGTTGTTACGGTGTAACAACCTGTTTGCACATTATACTCATAAATATGTGGTTAACAAATGTATAAAAGTCAACAGTTTACTCACTGCACAGTTTACTTCACTTATTTTATTCCACTTCTTTTTCTTTTTTTTACTTTTTTTCTTCTACTTGACTTGATTATTTATAATTCTACAGATATATATATATATATATATATATATATATATATATATATATATATATATATATATATATATATATATATATATATTAGTTTTTTATCCTATTTCTATTATAATTTCCTCCTTGTGTTTTTAACTGTGAATTTGCACTGTCCATGGAGCGGACCTGTTTACATTTCACTGCCGGTTGTATATTCTGTATATAACTGTATGTGACAAATAAAACTCTTGAATCTTGAATCTTGACCTGCTCTCACTTGCATTGACATAAGGGAAGCCGCCAGTGTTCAAATATGGTGCTGACATCTTGGAGCCCGAGTCCACGCAGGAGTGAGCGTGAAGTTGAGGCAGCGATATCAAGGTCCCGCCCACACTGCCTAATCAACAACTTTTTGTGAAATAAACAGGAAATGTAGAGATTAAAGTTAAAGCTCCAATCTCCTCCCGGAGTTCCCAAAAAATGTTAGTGCCTCAGTGACTACTACGCTCAGAGAAGCTGTCAATCATAACATCACACCCCTGTTTTTATAGCATCAAATAACTAACTAAAACAAAACTTATTTAAAGAGCGAACACTTAAAATGATAGAAAACATCTTTGGAAAAAATTTATTTGAAGAGTAATTTGATTGTTTAGTTTGACTTGTGCCCCATTAAATTTCATGGAGAGGGTGGGATTTATGACCTGGCTTCAGCTTTCAGGACTTGTGTGGCACGCTTGGAAAAAACGATCGGTGCGCCAGGCGCATGGTCCAAAAGAGTATCCCTAGTCTCTTAATGACCCATGGGTGTGTTTTGGGCGTAACATGCAATAAACCAAGTTTCATCTCCCATTCCCTTTAAAGGCCTGTTGCACTTGTACCATGAGGGATTATACCCTCAGCCTGACCAGGCAGTTTAAATACATGTGTGTATTACCACGATTGGTTAAATAAGTAGCCAATTTCATTTGTCATTACTGCCAATAGGTAATTCTGATACATGCAATGACTATTCATTATGGCATATAGGCATTTTTATCTTTATGTACACAATAGTAATCTTTTACATTGTAATCCTTATTTAAAAATATTTGGTATGTTTGTGTGCTGCTGTGCGTCCCTGTGTGTGTTATAAGCAGAGTGTACGCACGTTGTGCACCCACCTAAACACAAAAAGTACTGCGCTATTGACTTTAGGCCAGGTTTTTGTTGGTCAATGGCGTTTCAGTTTGGCTCAAAATAGCAACAATACTTCTGAACACCAGCATGCATACGGGTGAACAGATGGCCGCAAGTGCATTTGCTATTTAACTTTATAATCATTTATAATCATTAGTCATTAATATAGTTGATTTATCATTTATTAATATTATTATTTGATTTCCATCATTTATTATTCATTTTATCATGTAATCATTTTATTATTATTATTATTATTATTATTCATTTATGTCATTTTATATTTTTATATTTTATATGGCTTATTTTGCTTATTTCCTTGATCTTGCAATGCTTGCTATTGTTAAATCTTACAATTGTGTGTTTTCAAGGGATGTTTGTCTTCACGGGTATAGGAGATAAGAGAATGTCTCCATTTCAAGGTTTTTTCGTCACAGGAAGCAGTAATTTTCCATTGTTTTTCCCTTGGTATAATAACACTTGTTGGAATTGTACTGGCCAGATGAAGTCTGAGCACTGAGTAGTGTAACATTTAGATGAAGTCTAAGCATTGAGTAGTGTAACATTTAGATGAAGTCTGAGCATTGAAACATACGCAACTAAGATTATTCAATAAACGCAAATAAGATTATTTGTCTCTTGCTTCTGCACTTCTCTGGCTTCCTCAGTCAAACTCTCAGGCTGATAGAAGACTGTTAATAGAATCTTGAGACAAGACTTCTGTTGACAGGTTTGCTAGGATGCACACACCAGACAAACGGATATATCTTTTGACAAGATCTGGCATACAGGGCTGGATTTGATATTTCTGGTGTGGAGATTTCATCCAATCTAACATGTCCAAATCTAATTGAAAATTATTTTTTATTTACTAGTTAAAACACTACTACTGTTTGAAGACACAAGAGGCCCTATCATACACCCGGCGCAAAGTGTTTCTTGCTAGTTTCAACCTGACGCAGTTATCATTTTCACATTCAGCGCCACCTTTTGCTTTCTTAAAGTAAAACAGGTTGCTATTAAAACCTTAAATCTTTCAGACATGATAAAAAAAACATTGTGTACGAGTGGCACTGTTTACTTAGTGATTAGATTTCCTCCAGTTTGGTTGATTAGGGGACATGATAGGCAGGGTAACCAACCAGTCGCAGATCTCAAATGACTATCAAGTGTCTCGCCATTTCCACCTCACATTTATCCTTTGGGATCTCAATGTGCTCACTGAAGGCAAAAGAGGTTTTGCAGCCTTCTGAAACCCAGCCCGCTGGTGTCACTTTTGAATTATTCTGTCACATATTTTGTGATATTTGTTATATATTTGTTATATTTGGCCTCCCTATAGAAAACACCTCTGATATAGATACATAAACACACACATACAGTACACACTTTTCATGCTAATACATCAAGCCTTCTACCCACAGTAAAGATTCAAGGACACTCTTCTGCACTTTCATGGACACTGTTTCACACTGAGAAGCACACAATTGCTGATGTGTTTCTCTTTCAATCTGTGACGTAAATGACAAAAGGCCACCTTTTCAGTCTATAGATTGTTTGTGCAAAAGGACAGCGTGCTAGGATACAGTTCCACATTTACAGTACCATAACAAGAATACATTAATCGCCATTGCAGCAGAGGATTTGTGTTGGTATATGTAGCAAACAGCACTCTGCAGTCAACAAACTGGCCTGCGGGCTAATTCAAAGACTTGGCACGACATCGACGCATGGCCGTTCTCTGGAAATATGCAATTTACATCACACCAGATGAAGTATCTAAAGGTACCATGTCCTTGGGCCTACGCGTGGGCTAATTCTAGCATAAAACCTTATTTACAAACAGATCTCGTTGCCATTAGTGTGCATTATGACAAAATAAGTCTTGTGTGAAGTCTTATTACCAGGGGGCACGCTGGAGTGGTTACATTAATGAAATCGATTCATATTTTGCGTGCACAGCACAGGTAAGAGTGTATGTGCATATTGTTATTCCAGATTCTAATATCTCTTTTTTTGAGTTGGAGCTCAAGTAAATGTCCATTTTTCAGTCTCTGCTGTTAAAAAAGAAGGAAACTGAAGCAAATATCAACAGGGGATATTTTTTTTGTATCGTGGTTCTAAACTGCATAAGAAATGCAGCGGACACAAACTGACATTAAGAGCATAATTTAAGGGTCGGCTTGCATCGCTTGACTGCATTTGTGGATGGTTTAGTCTATATTGAGTCATCCTATGTTGTTCACATATCCCAGTAAATAGAGTAGACAATGCTTAGGCGTGCAATTGCATGCTTCCCAATGGATACGTAGAATAAATGACGTTTCTATGTTTAGCATTTGCCTTACACGTAACTCATGCATACTGTAGATATAAGGAGAGTTTTAGTGCTGCAGGGTGGAAGTACTTAAATATGCATTAAGGAGGTTTTGAGATGCTCATAGATCAGCACTGCTTCGCCTTTTGAACTTCCAGATGAGCCTGCCGTGAGGAAAGTTTTGGTTTAATTCACAAAACCTTCTGTTTGAGATCAGCACATCTTCACCTTTGACCCTGTTCGTAATTAAGCTCGCTATCCAAATAATTTGATTTCATAAACTTAGTATATTAACATTTGCAAAGAGTTCTTTTATTAACTTTTCTTAGGTTGTCCCCAAGTATGCAGTGAAAAAAAGAATCATCATAATTTGCTTTAATTGCCATGTTTTGAATTGCAAATCAGCTCTTTTTTTTTCTTAGATATCTTCGATCAAATACTAATGAGGTTCTTATTTACACAAAATATAATTTCCTTTCTCCCATGTGGAGTTGATGTATCTCAGTGCATAAAAAGGTGTTTAGGTTAGAATTAGCATATGGGCAGAATGTCTAGTTCTCTTTATATCAACTCCCCCCATCCTCCCTTCATCCCCAACCCCTTCTCTGCTCGTCTTTATACAACAAGATTTGCTGAACGATGTCATGAATGAGAAGTGAGCCCAGTTGCCATAGCAACAAGCCATTTTACCTCCAACCGGCAACATATATTACAATGCAGAACAAAAAGGTAGAACAAAACGAGGCAAAAGTACTTTCGATGAGAGCAGGTGAATGGGGATGTTTTTACTCTGTGTTATACTTGAATCGCAAAGACAGTTGTTATTTAGCGAGCACACACCTTCTTGTGTAACCACCGAGTTCCAGTACCGCTAGAGAGATTATTTGACCTTTCCTTTTATTCATAAGAAAAGCGAATGGTGAGTGCTGATGTAGCAGTGCTGTAGAAGATCATGTAGATTTTCATTCAGTCTGACTATGAATTTCAGTGCTGATATTCAAAGTGGGGTTTGTTTTTCCTATGTTCACCATTGGATTACTGGGGCAGTTCCTCTTAAAAGGTTAACACTGGTGTGTGTGTGTGTGTGTGTGTGTGTGTGTGTGTGTGTGTGTGTGTGTGTGTGTGTGTGTGTGTGTGTGTGTGTGTGTGTGTGTGTGTGTGTGTGTGTGTGTGTGTGTGTGTGTTTCAAATTAACCTTGCGTTTTGAGGATAATGTTTCTCTGTTTCTCTGACCAAAAGAAGGAGTGTTGTATTCATTTCTCTGATGATGGTATTTGAATAAAGGTCATGTTCAGAAGAAGGGAAATGTCAGGTTTGTATGTAATGCAGAATAGCCAAAAATGCCTTAAAGTGCGAGTGTCGTAATTGAGCTTGGTTTGTTTCATCATCAAAATTCATTGCCAAACTAGAACAAACCTAAGATTTACTGAAAAGGGAAAGTATATACGGTTCAGAGCATAGATGGTTTACTGAGAAACCAAGAGGGAACTGTATTTGGAATTCTTAAGCTAAGATAATGAGAAGCAGATGAAAATTACATTATAAAAATATAATAATGCTTCTCTCACGAGTGACCCCAGAGAAAGCCTTTGGCGTCAAGCCTCTGCTGATTGTGAAACTTCACATTTTCCTTCTGCTGTTGGCAGCTTTGCCACATGTCTCAGTGTAGTGTTATGATGAACCCTGTCGCGATGTGTATCCTGACAAAATAGATTACCAGCCTGAAGAGAAGTATCAAATGCTGTGCCATTTTACCAGTAGGGGAGAGCGCGGCATAACCTAACGCAGGGTTAGTTGTTACACGCATGGTTTAAAACTTTCCACACATACCAGGATGACGAAACTTAGTGTATTTACTAGTTGCCATATCAACATTATTTAGAGAAAAAATTGCACCAAAATTAAAAAATCTTTGGAAGATATCACTTATTTAACCATAGCCAAAGTAAATTTCTTATTTAAGATTATTTTTCATCTTCAGATTCAGATTGTTTTTTGTGTTTATTTAAAATAAGACAAATCTGATATTATTTTAAAGTCCCAGTGAACCAGAAGTAGCACGTGAGTTTTCTTCAGTGCTGTGACGTATTTCCAAGTGAAACGGAATATTGAATAGAGGGCAGGGTTTTACTTCAGCGCTCCTCCTCTCCATCTCGCGTTCATAGCAGACTAACGGTTGGAGGGGAGTGGTTAAGCATTTTCAAACCTAAGCCGTCAAACTGACATCATCTGAGAAGGAACGCCATTCCAGACCAGAAGTAACTTTTCCGATTTTGATTAAAGATTACCACAACAAACAATTATTTTCTGTGTATTAACTTGGATTAATTGTTCACCCTGAGACATGTAATATGTGCTAAAAAAAGAAAATGGTGTCAATTTTGATTTCATGAGGACTTTAATCTTATATCTGTTATTTAACAGTTGAGATCGTTCTTTAATGCTGATCTAACAGCTGAAGACACGAGCCGGGTTTAAATCCCAGTTGTTCAGGCGGGGTGTGTTGTAACACTGCGTTACAATGAGCCCCTATTAGAACTACGCTATTATATTCTATACTTTTATGATTTATTTTGAGAAAAACCATGAGAAAAGGGTGAATAAAGACTGGGAGTCACTGTTCAGAAATGATTCATTATTATTATGTTTTTAACTGTATAGCTGTGTTTAGCGATGTCTTTGTCAAACTCAATTATTTTTAATGATTAAAAAATGCCATTATTTTATTTTAAGTTAATAATTGTATATTTTGACAAAATATTTTAGTTTGTCTTGGAGATTTTTTTGATGATATCAGATAACATTTTAAGCTGTCATATGGTGTCATATGGTTATATCATATAACATTATTAAGCTGTCATATGTTACAATGTGACCCTCACATGTTACAATGTACCCCACCTATGGGGCATGTTGTCACATTTCACTTCACTTCACTTCACTTTTTCAGGGTAAATCAACAAAAAAGTATACACTATTAATGAAACAAAACCACATATTTGTACTAGACGTGTGAAATTAATGTGGGAAAAAATAAATACTCTGAACTCCAAGTGGATTTATACAAACTGAGACAGTCAAAAAGAGTTAGGTTTTGCCCCACTCTCCCCTACTGTAGGTGTTCATTTAAAGGGATAGTTCAGCTAAAAATGAAAATTCTCTCATTATTTACTCACCTTCGTCTCATACCAATGCTATGTGATTTTCGAAGGAGATTTTTAGACAACTGTTCATTCTGTTCAGTGACTGTAGAAGTCTATAGAAGACTATGCAGATCTAAATCTCATTTGTGCGATTTAAATAGGTGCATAGTGAAATGTGGTTTGTCAAAACTGGTTACAAGACATCACTGTCAAACCTGCCATGATATGACTTAATTTGCCAGATTTTAACATATACAATATAATGTGATTGTGATTGGTTAGCTGCTGCAGAAGAAAATATTCATACTATAATATATTATTTAAATGTTGGCCTTTTCATCACTTTTTTATGTTTTTGAAAAAGTCTCATGCAGGTTGCATTTAATGGATCAAATATACAGTAAAATATTGTTAAATATTATTACAGTTTAAAATAATATTTTCAACAGCCATTACTTCAGTCATCAGTGTGAATGGGATCCAGAATGGGAAAGAAAGGTGATTTAAGCAATTTTTGAGCGTGGCATGGTTGTTGGTGCCAGACGGGCCGGTCTGAGTATTTCACAATCTGCTCAGTTACTGGGATTTTCACGCACAACCATTTCTAGGGTTTACAAAGAATGGTGTGAAAAGGGAAAAACATCCAGTATGCGGCATTCCTGTGGGCAAAAATGCCTTGTTGATGCTAGAGGTCAGAGGAGAATGGGCCGACTGATTCAAGCTGATAGAAGAGCAACTTTGACTGAAATAACCACTCGTTACAACCGAGGTATGCAGCAAAGCATTTGTGAAGCCACAACACGCACAACCTTGAGGCGGATGGGCTACAACAGCAGAAGACCCCACCGGGTACCACTCATCTCCACTACATATAGGAAAAAGAGGCTACAATTTGCACGAGCTCACCAAAATTGGACAGTTGAAGACTGGAAAAATGTTGCCTGGTCTGATGAGTCTCGATTTCTGTTGAGACATTCAGATGGTAGAGTCAGAATTTGGTGTAAACAGAATGAGAACATGGATCCATCATGCCTTGTTCCCACTGTGCAGGCTGGTGGTGGTGGTGTAATGATGTGGGGGATGTTTTCTTGGCACACTTTAGGCCCCTTAGTGCCAATTGGGCATTGTTTAAATGCCACGGCCTACCTGAGCATTGTTTCTGACCATGTCCATCCCTTTATGACCACCATGTACCCATTCTCTGATGGCTACTTCCAGCGGGATAATCGTCACAAAGCTCGAATCATTTCAAATTGGTTTCTTGAACATGACAATGAGTTCACTGTACTAAAATGGCCCCCACAGTCACCAGATCTCAACCCAATAGAGCATCTTCGGGATGTGGTGGAACGGGAGCTTCGTGCCCTGGATGTGCATCCCACAAATCTCCATCAACTGCAAGATGCTATCCTATCAATATGGGCCAACATTTCTAAAGAATGCTTTCAGCACCTTGTTGAATCAATGCCACGTAGAATTAAGGCAGTTCTGAAGGCGAAAGGGGGTCAAACACAGTATTAGTATGGTGTTCCTAATAATCCTTTAGGTGAGTGTATGTGTGGTCAGACAGTTGCATGTGTCACTATATTACATTAGTCAACATTTTAGCCAAAATCAGGCTTAAATGGAGTTATAGATAAAGTACTACACACAGGCTATTTAGGAGATTATTTTCCTGTGACTCAATGACAAATGCTGCACTAAGGGCTCGCTCACACAGAACATGTTTTTGCTTTGAAAATAGGCAAAATTGTTGTGTTTGCGTGTGTTTTTTTAAAAGTTTAACTGATTTTAACTTGAGTGCCGCCTTTCTAGAATGCAGTGTCATGCATGAGACGCTTCAAAAAGTTCAAGATGCAAGCGCAACGGTTATACACGTCCGTTTATACGATTATACACGTCCGTTTTTAAAAAAAATGGAAAAGTAACGCAGTGGAATGGAAAAACACGTTCTGTGTGAACGGCCTCAAAAACACTCTTCTCCGCTCCTCAAACACATAAAACATTAGTTTTTATATATAGGGCCCTATCATACACCCGGCGCAATGCAACGCAAGAGTTTTTTGCTAGTTTCAGCCTGACGCAATTATCATTTTCACATCCATGTTGTTGAAGCAATTGAAAACTACTGCGACATTGACCAACAAAACCTGTTCTGAAGTCAATAGTGCAGTATTTTTTGTATTATTTAAAGAGTCCTGAAAAAACGTATCACAAGTTCCACAAGAAAACATTAAGCAGCACAACTGTTTTCAACATTGATAATAATAGTGTGTGTGTGTGTGTGTGTGTGTGTGTGTGTGTGTGTGTGTGTGTGTGTGTGTGTGTGTGTGTGTGTGTGTGTGTGTGTGTGTGTGTGTGTGTGTGTGTGTGTGTGTGTGTGTGTGTTTCTTGAGCAGCAAACCAGTATATTAGAATGATTTCTGAAGGATCATGTGACACTGAAGACCGGAGTAATGATGCTGAAAATCACAGGAATAAATTGCATTTTAAAATATATTAAAATAGTGACCAGTTATTTTAAATAGTAATAATATTTCACAATATTACTTGCAGTACAATATTAAAATAAAGATACAATATTACCTTTTCAATTAAATAAATGCAGTCTTAGTAAATATAAGAGACTTTTTTTTTTTAAAAACATTAAGAAATTCTTAGCAAGCCCAAACTTTTGCATGATATGTGTTGAAACAATGAGTGAAAAAATATATTCAATGAAAAAAACAAGTTGCCTTATCCTTCAGGAAGCGGATATTACATACAATAATGGAAGCAGTTAAAAAAGGGGATATGTGATGATATTAGACTATTTATTTATTTTTGAATAATATGCATCACCTACTAATGCACACCAGAACCAGAAAAAGGTAAAAAAAAAAAAAAAGTAAATAGTGTCCATTTTTATATCATATTGGCTTATATCCAGCATCTAATGGAAAGGCAGTCTGTTTCTAAACTGGCTGTTTGTCCAACCAATGATAGATGGGTCTTTTCTTTATTAGCATTATCATTACACGGGTCAGTAATTCTTTTCTGTTTGCATGGATTGTGGTGATCTTTTGGCCATCATGTGCACAGTTGGTCAGATTAATTGTGAACATTTGCAAACTTGAACCTTTTCCACATGACAACTATCGAACAAGCTGTAGATGCACAACGAGGGGGAGGACACTGTTGTGCGGTGGTCGTTGATCTTGGCTGCAAGAATACAGTCTCAGAGCTTTGCTGACTGACAGCCGTACACAGACTCCCTCGGCAGTCAGCCTCGTCACCGTGGGTCTCACCGGATTCAAATACAAGATGATTGGTTAAATCAGTGGGGCGAGAGAGAGGAGGGGAGGGTGGCAGCAATAGCCCTGAGAAGTTGCCAGTGTTCCCATCAGGGTCTCTCTCTCTCCTGGTAACGAGATTTCCATCGCCAAATCCAATTACTGTTTATTGCTTCTGTGAGATTTCTAATTCCATGCCTGCAGATTGTGTAGAGGGGAAAAGCATCGGTGAAGGCATATATAAGGAAAGATAGACTGTTCTTCCCCCAAAGCACCTTACTTGTGCAATGCATCATACAACAACAGCTTATTTCAAAGTCTCTTCTTTTTAAAAAGAGAGAAAAAAAATCAATACATTCATAAGTGATATCATCACAAACTTTCAGCAGCATTTGATCTTATCTATGTAAAGCCGCTAAACCCAAAACTCTATTAAACCCCACTGAAGAGAATCATAGAAGATTGTTTTCTTATGCCAAAAAATGACTCTTAACCTTCTCCAAACAAAACAAGAAAAACACAACGTCAAGATTTTTTTACACTAGCACAAAACACTTGACATGGAGCATCCTTCAACACCACATTTGGGTGCGATTTCATTAAAGAACTGAAACGCATCTGCTTTTTTCCTGTGGTTTAGTGTGCACAGCTCCAGGGACCTTCTGTTTCTTCCAACACAGCACTCAAATCTTAACACATCCTTGAGCAAGACACTCTAAACCTTGTTGTGGATGTAAGAGGCCAATATTGAAGCACACAGCCCTCACACTGAAGGAGAGTGTGAAGAGGACAGGGGCGGAGAGCACACATGGGCTGACAAAACAACCTTGCAGAACCAACCAGCTCTGACGAAATACTTCAAATTTGGTGCCGCCGATATAATACCAAACCTAAATTTGTGGAATGTGAAAATAATCTATTGTGATCCAAGAAAGTGACCTTGGCTGAGTGTATACATGAGAAAAATGATTGTTCTTGCCACAGAATATCAATACTTGTGTCAATATGCAACAGTGGCGAAGCTACAGGTGGGCCCTCTTTGGATTGCAGGTGGGTTCATAGTTTACCCTCTCCCTATAGGTGCATTTCACACACTTGTCAAAATGAAAATTTGTTAGTTTCTGTTAATCCCGCCCAGGATGTAATGGCAAGATATAGGCGTTTGTGGAATATGGATTTGAATTTGAAAACTGTGAAGCAAATATCAATCAGTTGATACTTTAAAAGCCTAATTTGGATATATATTTAGATATGTACTGCTGCAAGAAACCAAGCAATGAAACCGTGCAATTCCCATAACAACTGATTATGATGAGATCATCCCAGTGGTTTAATATTGCAGAAAGATATGCAAAGACATTTATAGTGTATAGTTATAGTTAAAAGGTTCTAAACAAGCTGTTGTGCAGAAACCTCATATCTCCAAATATTTTTTCATATATCATTACTATTGGTCATCCTTTATGTCTCTCTGGTTTTGAACTCTTTAACCAATGAAGAGTATTAAAAAGAGCTTGTGACTAAACCTTGTAACTCCATTGCCTCTTCAAACTGTCAGTCAAACCTCATAA
This sequence comes from Paracanthobrama guichenoti, assembly GCA_018749465.1. Lineage (NCBI taxonomy): Eukaryota > Metazoa > Chordata > Actinopteri > Cypriniformes > Gobionidae > Paracanthobrama > Paracanthobrama guichenoti. The sequence goes on along the minus strand of JAGHMJ010000032.1, from coordinate 2,837,450 downwards.
CTCCACACACTGAACGAAGTGCTGCACGTTGTTTGGAGACAGATCTCTGCTTGTTTACAATATTAGGGTAAATAAGTGTTTTTTTTTTATATTAATTTTTTTTAATTACAGCGTTTTCTTTACTCAAGAAAGACTATGGGCCCTATTTTAAAGATCTGACGATGGGAAAAAAAATGGTTGTACGTAGTCTCTTAATGAGTCATGGGTGTGCTTTGGGCGTAACGTTCAATAAACCAATCAGAGTCTCATCTCCCATTCCCTTTAAAAGCCAGTTGCACGGATTCGCTATTTACATGGCGGAGTTTGTGAGCGGAAAGACTGAACGCTTCTCCAGAGAGGAGTCTTTTTATTTGTAATATTTAAAAATGTTTGTGTGCTACACGTCTCTGTGTGTGTAATAAGAAGAGTGTACACATGTTGTGCACCCGCCTACAGTCGCATTTTACTAACGTGCCCTTTAACCCTTAATGACCCTTAAGCAGACAGCCGTCTGCGGCAAAAAATAACTATCATTCTAAAATATTTAATAACTTTTAAACTGCTAATCCAGTCTGTATGATGTAAAATGCATCGTAAAGAGGAATCTCAGCTTTTCATAAATATCATTCAGGCTCCGTAGTGAGCGTGGATGCGTCATCAAAATCTGCAGCATTGATTGGTCAAGGAAACGCATGTGGGTTGTTCCCCTCAGCCAAACAGAAACGGTTATTGATCATTAGTCTAAAACAACCAAGTCTAACTTTCTAAAGGAAAAAATCCAAACTTCATGAAGTTCTGTTTGAGTTCACAGTAAAATCTTCGGTTTCCCTTTTAAGAGTTTCCCTTTCAGGTGCAAAATTTATGGAAGGAGGGTATTTAAATGAATCAAGCAAGGTTATTTACAAAGGTTTGTGGTCGTCAATGCACTGGTGTTTGCACCATTATTTACCACTCAAAAAAAAGCATGCCTTAAACCAGACGCTTATTTGCACTGCTCTTGGTAGATTGCGTTGGTCATTATGGAAATGATCCGGTTGCGTCTGTGTTCTTTAATTTGCGCGTCGTCAGTAGATCATGCACAGAACTTTCCACTCCCATCAGCGCTTTTTTGGAATTGCGCTCTCACGCTAATTTGCCCTGTTTAGTAAATCTGGCCCTATGTGTCTGCCAGATTATGGAAGCAAAATGGGTTTTAAACGTCATTTCTATGTTTAGTTGACACTCACAGTTTGTGTTTTTTCTTTCAAATAACCTTTTGTGTTTAGCCTCACTGGAAATGGAAACTTTTAATCCTTATTTAATCCATAATTGTAATGAAAGATGTATGATGTCTTTGAGTTGCTGAGTTGACATGAGACTATGCAAATAAAAACTTTCAGATTCTCTGTTTGTGATTAGAACAGTCATGTTGGTTTGTTTACTGCCCAGCAGTTCACTTCAGGAGATCCAGGAAGGTTTAATAGATGCTGGATTTTAATTAGATATGTCTTCTCATCTACCACAATAACGATAAGAGGCATCAGCTGAAATCCATTTATGCTTTCCTTCAAGCCTGAGCTGAAGGAATGAATTGACTTCTTCTAATATTGCACTAATTCAACTTGCTGTAAAAAGTTAATTGAGAGGGTCAGGGAGCTAAAATGCCTCGTCAAAATCAATTAGCCGGCTCACATATCTCACTAAAAATTCAATAGAGTTTATTTTTTGCCCATTCAGAAACTTTTTATGATTGTAATCTCATGCACTTTCGTTCCTCCGTGAAAAGCATCTTTGTTTGAAAATGTCACCTCTGCTGTGTGTAGGTGTTTGTTTAGAGAATTTGTACTGATTTGCATCACACACGTTGGGCCATCTCAGAAAGTGCCAGTGCATTTTGATTACGTCCCATTCTTAATCTGTAGGGTTTAATATGGAGTTGGTCCACCCTTTGCAGTTATAACAGCTTTAACTCTTCTGGGAAGACTTTCCACAAGGAGTGTGTTTATGGGAACTTTTGACCATTCTTCTAGAAGTGCATTCGTGAGGTCAGGCAATGACGTTGGACGAGAAGGCCTGGCTCGCAGTCTCCGCTCTAATTCGTTCCAAAGGTGTTCTATCGGGTTGAGGTCAGGACTCTGTATATGCCAGTCAAGATCCTCCGCACAAAAAAACTCATGTCATCCATGTCTTTATGGACCGACGCTTTGTGCACTGCTGTGCAGTCATGTTGGAACAAGAAGGGGCCATCCCCAAACTGTTCCCAATAAGTTGGGAGCATGAAATTGTCCAAAAAGAATGGTATGCTGAAGCATTCAGAGTTCCTTTCACTGGAACTAAGGGGGCAAGCCCAACCCCTGATAAACAACCATAATCCCCCCCTCCACCAAACTTTACACTTGGCACAATGCAGTCAGGCAAGTACCGTTCTCCTGGCAACCGCCAAACCCAGACTCGTCCATCGGATTGCCAAACAGAGAAGCGTGATTCGTCACTCCAGAGAACACGTCTCCACTGCTCTAGAGTCCAGTGGTGGCGTGCTTTACACCACTGCAGCCGACGCTTTGCATTGCATTTGGTGATGTAAGGCTTGGATGCAGCTGCTCGGCCATGGAAACCCATTCTATGAAGCTTTCTACACACTGTTCTTGAGCTAATCTGAAGGCCACACGAAGTTTGGAGGTCTGTAGCTATTGACTCTGCAGAAAGTTGGCGACTTCTGCGCACTGTGCACCTCAGCATGCACTGACCCTGCTCTGTAATTTTACGTGGCATACTTCTTCTTGGCTGAGTTGTTTCCAATTGCTTCCACTTTGTTATAATACCACTAACTGTGGAATATTTAGTAGTGAGGAAATTTCACAAATGGCCTTATTGCACAGGTATGCACCTATCACGGTACCACGCTTGAATTCACTGAGCTCCTGAGAGCGACCCATTCTTTCACAAATGTTTGTAGAAGCGTCTGCATGCCTAGGTGCTTGATTTTATATACCTTTGGCCATGGAAGTTATTGGAACACCTGAATTCAATGATTTGGGGGGGTGTCCCAATACTTTTGAGAGAGAGAGAAATAGACTTTATATCATAATAGCTCTGTGGACACAGAAAGCAAGGTGCTCAAACCTTTATGTTGTTATCTGGATTTGTTCAAATAAAAGGCCTGAATGTGGTAGGATTTCACCTTAAAGCTTGCCTCGGAGTAGGGCAGCTGTGAATCCTCTCTGAGTGGGAGATATACTGGGTCTAATTGCTTGTGTTATATTATAATATTAGTATGTTTAAATTATGTTTTTAATTATTAGGGCAGAGACATCATATCAAGATGTATGGTTTTTGTTCCCTGGAGACTCTGTGTTATTAAAAGGACCTTTTGGAGGACCATTACTTATGTGTGTGCTGGCTCGATGCTTAATCATTAGATGTTGGAATAACGAACCTGTAATTATGCTCTTTACCTCAGACGGGGCATCAGAGATGGTGGGAACAGGAGATCCCAATAGAAGACAATATCCAGAAAGGAGAACTACTTACCTACAACCTAACCGAACTCATTAAACCCGAGGCCTATCAGGTCCGCCTCACACCGATAACAAGGTTTGGAGAAGGCGATTCAACAGAAAGAATCATTCACTACAGTGGTAAGAAAAGACTTGTTTGATTGTTTGTCATGTTCTTTTTTTTTTTAACTGTTCTCAGTATTTCAGTACATGAAAGTACCATAGCATAATGGAGAACTTAGCTCTCTTACTGCATTCAGTTGAGAAAAAGTCTAGTGCAGTCTTTACTAGACGGTATGGTACTATCTCAGTATTAGAGATTTTCTTTTGCATCATCTAACCCTCACTTGAAGTTAATAGCAAATCGCAAAATGGTTATCCATTTTTCATACTGTGCATTATGATATTGTGATGCCTAAATTCATTGGTAACATTTAAAGTGCCTCTTTTATGCTTTTTCAGATATTAGCTTTCATGTAGTGTGTTATAGTTGATTTAGTTTTTAGTATTTTTAACTCAAAATTGTATAGAATTTTAATATAAATCATTTTTTGGTTACAGTATCACAATTAAATGTTTATTATTGATTCATCCTTAGTGAAAAGTCCACAGAGACCATATTGAAAATCTGATATTCATAGTCTGCTTGAAATTAATTATGCTTTTCTCTCAAATTATTATGCATTCAGTTTCTCAGATGATTATTATTATTATTATTATTCAGTTAGAACAAATGCAAAATTTTGACCAATGATCTCAGACTTTTGCCAATATACAACTGCTCTTAGGGAACATGGATAATAAACCAAGAATCATGTCAGTGTACTGATGAGCAGATGCTGTCTGTGTACTGCCTGTCTTAAAGTCAAAGTCACTTAAAACATATACATGTTCCATTCATTTAAGTTCAGATGATTTCACAGCTCTAAATTTTGTGCAAATGCTTCGTCTTTACAATGAGAAATGTAATTATATATTTTTTATATTTGTGTAGAAATCTGCTAATCCAGCAGAAGACATTTCTTTATTTATTTATTTATTATGTAATAGAGACCTCTACTGGCAGTGTACATGGAAAATGCACATGTATTTCTCATCTGTTGACATGCATTTTATTGCAACTGTTATATTCTTGTTATCTACTATTTTCTGAAATTGACCAGAGCTATAGATTGATCTTATTGTTTTGCTTTGTGCTTCTTAAAGAGGCCAGTCGAGACACAGGTAACGTACTGTATGTCAAGTCACCTAAACCTATGTCTGTGGTGCCTGAATCCCTTCCCCTCTTTACTGGATAAACAAGCGTAATGTGGCAGCTTTATGACCTCACCAATGGCTGGATGCACACAGGCACATTCATTAACTGTGCACAGTGTTCTGTTATCGAGGTTGTGTGATATTAAAGGCTCTTTAAAGGCTCTGTCATAATTTTAAGCCTTTGCTTTTGGGTAATGGACATGAAGAACTGTGAAAAGTTGACATGTCCTGAGGTGTGACATGCTAGACTCAATTCAAATATATTTTAAACAGCACTGGGTTGTCGAGTTAATTCCCCCTCACTCTCTGTATGCCTTCTAAAAATAGGGATTTGTAAGAAAAGACCACAGTAGACCTGTACAGACCCGGTACAATTACAAAAGCAGAGAAAAAAAAAAATTCCCCAAAAAATCATTTAATCTTCCATTCTGTCATTATTTCATTTATTCTGCTCATAGTTTATTCAGCAGCTTACCCATATGATATGAAGCCCTATGGCTCTACACAGTCTTTGTGTCAGGTAATGGAAATACCAGTGCTAAAAAATTGAAAATGTCTCATTCCATAACATCTCTCTCACTGCTATTCCATTCCCCCTGAAGTCATTTTGCCACAGGGCTCATAGGAAAAGACCATCTGTATTGATGGGATGACTTTCAGACCAGGAGCACTTCCATCAAAGAGTCCAGCTTTTGCCACTGTGACACTATGCATTTTAATTGGCTCAAATAGCCTGGAGATGGTGATATCACCATCACGCCAGTCACAATCCATATCCCAGCTTTCACAATATACTGGAAGTTAAGCCTTGTGTAAACGGTTAAAGAAGCTCTCCATGAGGATACCATCTATCAGTTTGTTAAAACTACACATTTATGTTTAGATTTATGCATCTGGCAGACACTGCATTCAGGGTATACATTTTTGTCTAATTAATGTTTAATGTTAAAGGGGATAGTTCACCCAAAAGTTCTGTAATCTTTTAATCACCTTCATGTCGTTCCTAACCTGTATGCCTTACCTGTAAGTCTTTCTTTCTAAGACTTCAAATACTTTTCCATGATGTATTTTAATTGAGATGTAATTTTTTGTGAGATCTATGTATTGCATGTATTGGCTGTCCAATTCACACTATTTTAATGTTTAATGTTTTTAGTAGAAAAAAAAAGTTGTTAAAATCCTGCATTTTAATCAATGCAGGATAATTTATCTCACGTCCGTGAAGGTGAATGTGTCCCACTAGTACTAAAAATAATCATGAACATTATTTTGATTATTTTGATCTGAGATTATTTTGAATAGAGACATTTTAAATGGCATGAGGAAGAGGAAGTGACATCCTTTTAGGTTTGATGAATCAAGTTCAGAAGTTCCACAACGCACATTTATTTTTATATGTGGCGGATACCTAAATCCACAGTATTTACACTGCATTCAAGGTATACATTATTTCAGTTCATGTGTAACACCAATGAATATTTAATGAGAAGTGGTAATTCACACAAACAAAATTAAACTTCTGACAGAATTTTTTTCACCCATTTATTCATGTCACTCCAAACCAGTATGACTTTCTTCTGTGAAACACACAAACACACTCATGTCTGGTTCACTATCTTTGTGGGGACTCTCCATAGACATACTGTACAAACTGTATATTCTATTCCCTTACACTAACCCTACCCCTAAATCTACCCATTACACAAAACTTACTTACTTACTTTTGTAAGCTTGTTTCCTGGTGACATGAGTTCCCATGAGTCAGTGTGCAGGTTGAAGTCCCCTCGGGATAGAAAATCATGTACGCACACACACACACAAACACAAAATCATTGGAATCCAATGTTGTTGACTGTCATTTGCATGGACAACAAAACTGCTGAGAAAGTCCAACATATCTTAATAAAGGAAGTCATACAGGTTTGAAATGACATGAGGATGAGTAAATGATGACAGCATTTTTTATTTTTGGGTCATACTGTATATATGTGTTTATTTTTTTTTCACTGAATGTGGAGAAATTATAAGAATGAGGCAGATTCAGATTTTTATTGGAAAGTATTGGAAAGGCAAGCCATCGCAACTTGTGGCAAAGGTTGCAAAGTGTTTGTTAAGACTTTGAATGGCTGCTGTTCGAATTCGTGCATGGACGGTGCCAGACAAATTAACAAGCTACCAAGAAGAATTGATGGACTGTGTCATTTGGTGTCATTCTATAAAGCAGTTATTCAACACATAAACTTGCTGCTGCCTGTAGATTGCTTTGGAAAGCCACCAATTGGCAGCTATTTATGAGCCTTTCAGAGAACACAAACAGGCTGAGAGGACAATGCTAACAAGCCATTATAATTGTATTGTCAAACAGTAGTACACCTCACTACAACTTTACTATGGTATTAGGTTGTCATAAATGGCATTTTTCTCTTTGTTTAGTTGTTTACTGCTGATGATATTAATAATAATGACCAACTACAGGTCATTTAAATGCTAATACAAGTCAATGCAAGCATTGTAGCAAAATGGATGAATATAAAATATGCTGATGAGGATGCATGTATGATTCTACTCATTAATTTTTATAGGCCTTTGATTATGTGTGGGATGCAGTACTTGGAGTCAGTGATAACATATTGTTTCTGAAATGCCTTCAGGTTTTGTATGGGTATCACAAAATCCAGTTTCTATGATAAGACAGCATGCTGTGTACCTAGCCTGAATTGCATTACTGCAATTTATTACTCAGCTCTGCACATTTATGTTGTTATCTGGATTTGTTCAAATAAAAGGCCTGAATGTGGTAGGATTTCACCTTAAAGCTTGCCTCTGAGTAGGGCGGCTGTAAATCCTCTCTGAGTGGGAGATATACTGGGTCTAATTGCTTGTGTGTGTAATGATGTTGACGTTTTGCTTTTGCCTCCTGCTCCAATAGCTCTAATTGTACTTTTACAGGGATGGAGGAAGAGACACATAAGAAAGGGAAAGAACATGGAGCCCTTCAATTTAGAGAGTGTGTTAATGCGGCACGTGTTTCCAAATATGCAACATCTGTTTGGTTTAACCAAAGCAGGCCTCTCCCCTCCTTACCTCATTTAAAAAACAGCTGTGCGGTTTTATAGGAAGGGAACTGTAACCTTCATGGAATAATTACTTTCTAATTTGCGATTTCGCAATAAGAAAAAACAGCTAGTCTTGAATAGTGAATGTGGAATGTGATCAGTTGACATATTGATTGTGCTTTTTTTATCAGTAATGTAGTTGTTTAGCGACGAAGACACGTGCACTTCACAAAACATTTGCTAAGTGTTTTGCAAATTTAAATATGTTCATTCAAAATCTGTTATATTTTGTTCTATTTATACAAATCCTATTCAGTTCTGTTGTTAAAGGGTTAGTTCACCCAAAAATGAAAATTCTGTCATTAATTACTCACCCTCATGTCGTTCCAAACACATAAGACTTTTGTTAATCTTCGGAACACAAATGAAGACATTTTTGTCGAGAGCTCTCTGACCCCTCCATAGACAGCAATTTAATTAACATCTTCAAGGCCCAGAAAGGTAGTAAAGACATGTGGTTCAACCTTAATTTTATGAAGCGACGAGAAAATAACGACTTTATTGAACAATTTATTCTTGTCTGTGCCAGTCTCCTACGCAGTTGACGTAGTAAATACAGTGCAGCACTTTCTACTACGTCAGAACACCGGCTTACCATTGGCCGACTCTGTTCACATGAGCACCACTACGCATGCATGTGATGCTGAAGCAGGAGCTAGCTATCACCAGACCAAGCTCAATTTAAGATTGAACATTGGTCTGGGGAGTCTGCTATGTATTTTGTACTGCATAAGAGGCATGATCAACGAGCATAATTCAAATGACTCTGTACGCAACTGGATAGTCCTTTAACCAATCAGACCACAAGAGGCGTGAGCAACGGGCATCGATCCATCACTTCTTTATCCGTCATTGTGTTAAACCCGCCAATAGTGCGCTAGGTGGATAAGCCAGTCTGTGATTGGTTCCCGCAAATGTGTAACAGAAGCAGGATAAATTAATGTACAGGTTTCCAGCCTGAGCTGCAGGGCGAAAAATCAAATCGCCGGCAGATCAGGCTGGGTTTATCCAGTCTAGGAGTCACATGGACTATTTTAACAATGTCTTTACTACCTTTCTGGGCCTTGAAATTGGTAATTAAATTGCTGTCAGAGAGCTCGCCGATTTCATCAAAAATATCTTAATTTTCATCCGAAGATGAACGAAGGTCTTACGGGTTTGGAACGACATGAGGGTGAGTAATTAATGACAGAATTTTAATTTTGGGGTGAACTAACCCTTTAATTATTGTATTTTTGATGCATTTTAAAAGAGTAAGTTTATTGCTGTACAGCCAGTCATTTTAATATTTAAAAAAAAAAAGTATTAACACCAGATAATTTTACATGATAAAGCATTTGGTTTTCCCATTCAAATTAGATCAATAACTTTTAGTTACTTTTTATAATGTTATATTATTATCAATATAATTTTGAATTTTGAATTAAAACAGGATAATATATCTTTGTCCATGAATGTGTCCTTTACACTACTTTTTTGTCTTAAATAATAGTAAAGAGTTTTTAAGAGTAATTTTAAATGGCATATAGATGCCGAAATGACATCAGTTTTTTTTTTTTTTTTTTTGAGCCAAGCTTTTTTCATGCTTGATAAGAATCATCAAACATAACATATCCACCCCTTCACATCCACCCCTGTTACGCAGCATATTTGATCTTCCGCAAGAACCGATGAGGTTCATTCTCATGTTACACAGCATGTTTGATCTTCCGCAATAACCAATGAGGATCATTCTCGTGTGTTACGCAGCATATTTGAGCTTTCACAAGAACCAGTGAAGTTCATTCTCATGTTACGCAGCACGTTTGAGCTTCAGCGAGAACCAATGAGGTTCATTCTCATGTTACGCAGCACGTTTGAGCTTCAGCGAGAACCAATGAGGTTCATTCTCGTGTGTTACGCAGCATATTTGAGCTTTCACAAGAACCAATGAGGTTCATTTTCTTGTTACACAGCATATTTGAGCTTCCTCAAGAACCAATGAGGTTTGTTCTCGTGTGTTACACAGCATATTTGAGCTTCCTCAAGAACCAATGAGGTTCATTCTTGTGTGTTACACAGCATATTTGAGCTTCCTCAAGAACCAATGAGGTTCATTCTCGTGTGTTACACAGCATATTTGAGCTTATGCAAGAACCAATGAGGTTTGTTCTCACGCATCAAGCAGGTTCAGTTAAGCTTCTGTTTATGTTTGCTGTTCAATGTTTATATGTGAATAAAAGTCAATTCAATCTGTTCATCATATAAAGCGATCTTGTCTCTTCAGAAAATTTTGAACTAAACCGCTCAATTCATATATATTAGTTTTATGATCTCTTTATGAACTTTTTGAAGCACCAAAGTGGTAGTTGCATAGCTGTCAATGGACAGTACAGAAATAATAGTAGAGAGTTTTTAAGAGTCATTTTAAATGGTAAAGCTTTTTTTTCATGCTTGATAAGAATCATCAAACATAACATATCCACCCCTTCACATTAAACTTCACATTTATTTTTAATAAATGTATTTATTTTACTAATACTAACACATTTTTAGTAATAATTCTATTATTGACTGTTAAGTGTTAATGATCCAAAGAAATAACCTTGATAACGTGGAGAGCAGCAGCCATTTTGGTTTGAAATGTTCCTCCCCATTTCTTCCCTCTTTCTCTTAATGCCCAAACTTATGAAATTTTTCATAAACTTAGCTTGAGATGCCAAAAGCAGTTTGTTAAAACTTGAAGACATTCTATATCCGATAGAATGTTTTAAACCTTAACATAAATTTACTTCAAAAATCACCACCAAACTAGAAAAGGCATCTGTTTCAAGGAATGACTCACTTGAATGAATCACTCCTTGACAAAATCCTCTTTTCCCCTTGAGGCTGCAAATCCTACCTCCTATCATTCACTCATTCATTCATTTGTAAATTCTGTGTATGTAAACAGACGTTTGATAATTGATTCCCCTTCTTTTCCCCTCCTGTCAACCTCTTTACTTTTTCATTTGTATCATCAATTTCGTGTGGAGCTGTTCCCCTGCAGTTCACAAAGCAGACATTTACACTGACAACCCCTTGTGAACATCTGCTGTTTGAATGCTGTTGTGCTAATCTCTCTCATTATAGGAGCCTGATCAAATGCCAGAACCGATGCCACTTTTCCGTCCCAGAAGGCGACTGACACACTGTACTCATTTTAGTGCTGGAACGTCAATTTGAGACACTTATATTGCCGTATTTCTTTAAATTCTTCTGCTAAAGTTAGAGCCCTCTACAATATTATGTTTTCAAACATTTTTTGAGAAGATGACCATTGATTTTTTTTCTTACCCAACACAGAAATTCAAAGCTTAGTGTAATTCTGCTTCTAGGGGATCCAAGCACGTTTTCTGACTTAAACAGGATTGCACATGGGTTTTTTGTATTCTATTAAGGCTCTGAACTTAGTTGGTTGAAATAGGGATCAGTTTCAGTCTCACTATCTATTCCACACATGCCCTCTGAAACCTTTCTTCCACAATGCCCTCAATGAGGCTGCCTGGAAGCACTCGGCTTTCTGCCGCACTCAGATAGGCTGCTTGTGAATGGAATGAAGAGAGATACAGGTCTTTATGGTTCACCTGAGCATTGCACAGCCCCATAGCGACCTCTCCCCACACAAACACCCCCTCCTGCACTGAAACGCTATTTCTTTTCCCCTCTCTAACTGTGTGATACATGGTAATTTTGCCCAAAGCACTTTCTAAACACTTCTCTCCAAGGGCAAACTGCATTCTCCCCTCTCTGAATCCCCTGCTGTTGTTTATAATGGTTTATTAATAATCTACTATAAGCCTAGGGTTTCACATGTGTAACCTCTTCTTTTTTCTGTTTTACAGCACCGGTGAATCCTCCTTGGAGTAAGTTTTTTCGAATTAGTAAAAGGGGGCCTAAGATCAATTAAAAAAAAAAATATATATATATATATATATATATATATATATATATATATATATATATATATATATATATATATATATATATATATATATTTTTTTTCCTTTGCATAGCATGAGTAAATTATCAAAATGATCTCATTAGTATTCATAGGCATAGACATTTATATGTTTGGATAGACAGATATGTATCAAAATACAAACCATATTCCAAAAAGTTGGGACACTGTACAAATTGTGAATAAAAAAGGAATGCAATAATTTACAAATCTCATAAACCTATATTTTATTCACAATAGAATATAGATAACATATCAAATGTTGAAAGTGAGACATTTTGAAATGTCATGCCAAATATTGGCTCATTTTGGATTTCATGAGAGCTACACATTCCAAAAAGTTGGGACAGGTAGCAATGAGAGGCCGGAAAAGTTAAATGTACATATAAGGAACAGCTGGAGGACCAATTTGCAACTTATTAGGTCAATTGGCAACATGATTGGGTATAAAAAGAGCCTCTCAGAGTGGCAGTGTCTCTCAGAAGTCAAGATGGGCAGAGGATCACCAATTCCCCCAATGCTGCGGCCAAAAATAGTGGAGCAATATCAGAAAGGAGTTTCTCAGAGAAAAACTGCAAAGAGTTTGAAGTTATCATCATCTACAGTGCATAATATCATCCAAAGATTCAGAGAATCTGGAACAATCTCTGTGCGTAAGGGTCAAGGCCGGAAAACCATACTGGATGCCTGTGATCTTCAGGCCCTTAGACGGCACTGCATCACATACAGGAATGCTACTGTAATGGAAATCACAACATGGGCTCAGGAATACTTCCAGAAAACATTGTCGGTGAACACAATCCACCGTGCCATTCACCTTTAGACCTATAGGCTAAAACTCTATAGGTCAAAAAAGAAGCCATATCTAAACATGATCCAGAAGCGCAGGCGTTTTCTCTGGGCCAAGGCTCATTTAAAATGGACTGTGGCAAAGTGGAAAACTGTTCTGTGGTCAGACGAATCAAAATTTGAAGTTCTTTTTGGAAAACTGGGACGCCATGTCATCCGGACTAAAGAGGACAAAGACAACCCAAGTTGTTCTCAGCGCTCAGTTCAGAAGCCTGCATCTCTGATGGTATGGGGTTCATGAGTGCGTGTGGCATGGGCAGCTTACACATCTGGAAAGGCACCATCAATGCTGAAAGGTATATTCAAGTTCTAGAACAACATGTGCTCCCATCCAGACGTCGTCTCTTTCAGGGAAGACCTTGCATTTTCCAACATGACAATGCCAGACCACATACTGCATCAATTACAACATCATGGCTGCGTAGAAGAAGGATCCGGGTACTGAAATGGCCAGCCTGCAGTCCAGATCTTTCACCCATAGAAAACATTTGGCGCATCATAAAGAGGAAGATCGACAAAGAAGACCTAAGACAGTTGAGCAACTAGAAGCCTGTATTAGACAAGAATGGGACAACATTCCTATTCCTAAACTTGAGCAACTTGTCTCCTCAGTCCCCAGACGTTTGCAGACTGTTATAAAAAGAAGAGGGGATGCTACACAGTGGGAAACATGGCCTTGTCCCAACTTTTTTGAGATGTGTTGATGCCATGAAATTTAAAATCAACTTATTTTCCCCTTAAAATGATACATTTTCTCAGTTTAAACATTTGATATGTCATCTATGTTGTATTCTGAATAAAATATTGAAATTTGAAACTTCCACATCATTGCATTCTGTTTTTATTCACAATTTGTACAGTGTCCCAACTTTTTTGGAATCGGGTTTGTATCATATGGACAATTTCTGATTACCTTTTTATGTACACTAACATACAAATGTTTAGGCTATAATTATATTTTAAAATGTAATTTATCAGCGTTTTCATATTTACGTTCAGTCATACATCTGTTGATCATATACACTACTGTAAAAAATGTTTTTGTTTTTGAAAAAATCTCTTATGCTCACCAAGGCTGTATTTATTTTATCTGGTCATTTTTAGCAGCCATTACTTCAGAAATCATTCATTGCCAAAGAAACATTTTTATTCTTATCAATGCTGAAAACAGCTGCTTAATATTTTTGTAGAAAATGTGTTTTACAGGATTTTTGATGACTACAAAGTTCAAAAGAACAGGATTTATTTGAAATAGAAATCTTTTGCAACATTATAAATAAACATTTATTGCATCCTTGCTGAATAGAAGTATTCATTTCTTTCAAAAAAATTGTACTGACCTCATATTGAACGGTATAGTGTATGTATGACTTGTGCAAATTATACCAATTTGAAAGCATATACATACAAATGCTTTAAAATCCTATGAGGTTTATTGAAAATTAAATTCATGGATTTTATTGTTATTATATTGTTATGATTTGAAAATTAAATGTTTAATGGCATCACATTTTTTAACAGTTAATGCATTTTATCAGGTGGTCTATCAACTGATGGTCATAAAAGGAGTCTTAAGAAAATTTGTACAAATTAGTTTCTAAAGATCGTAAAAGAGCTTTTTTTAGATGTTCTCTATACAATGATATTGTAAGTTTCAGGTGTCTAACTACTCATCCAAAAATGCATTTATGTACAAATATGTGATCACTCTGAAATGACTGAATTGTCTGATATAGCTTTTAGATGCTCTTTCTGCACACTCTTCATTGTACTGTTTCTCTGCTGAAACAACCGTAGGTACGTATCACTGTGGCTTCGAAGAAGACACCATCTGTATGTTCACCCAAGATAAAACCGAAGAGTTTGATTGGACAAGACATAGCGCCGCCACCAGGGACACTAAATATACACCCAACACTGGACCCAGCAGTGACCGCACTGGCTCTAAACAAGGTATACAGCACATGTGCCACTCAGTAAATCTGTTAAATATAGATAGATATAGATTTATAGCTACACCAAAGTTAAACATCACAAGATTCAAATTTTCACAAATAAGTTAATGAATTGTCATTCATCAGTGGTATAGTGGATGTTGAGTAAAAGGTTATATCATCAGCAAAGTGAAGCTTGTGACTTTTAGAGAGAGGCTAATAGCATTAGCGTCCAAAGGCACTTTCAATTTCTCATGTTGCTAAAGGAGTGCACAGGCTGCCTTTTGATTGGGCGACGTTTAGAGGAAGATGCTCAGTGGGTTCCATTAGCTGCACTTTCAGAAAAATGGTGTCAGTCATTAAACTTGACATCGGATCATGACAGATCCGGTGTGCAACTGGATAATTTCCATGGGTCAACACATCACTAATGCAATCAGCTTGTCTAGTACTTTGGTAAAGTAGAGGAATCTGAAGAATGCAAGTCAGAAAGAACAGTAGGGTTATTTAATCTATATATTGAAGTGGGTTTTTAAGTGCTGCAGGGATGACGTAATTTTTGTAGGCCAACCTAGAAGTTAGCATCACCCTCAGTGTTGCCAAGTCTGCGGTTTTCCACTGGAATTGGGCTACTTTTACACTGCCTCGAGTTGAAGCTACTATGATTTGTGAAGCAACTTATGATTTGTTCATCAAGACAAACAAACAAACACAACTTTCATGAACTTTGATGCCTGCATGCAATCAAGAAGTTAAAAGCTAAAGTTAGGCTGTAAACAAACTACACAATGATTGTATAACTTAAACATCACCAAAATTAAAGGGATAGTTCACCCAAAAAGGAAAATTCTGTCATTTACTCACCCTCATGTCGATCCAAACCTGTGAGACTTTTATTCATCTTCGGAACACAAATTAAGATTTTTTTTTTTATAAAATCTGAGCGATTTCTGTCACTCCATTGACAGCTATACAACTACCACTCTGAAGCTTCAAAAAGTTCATAAAGAGAGTTTAAACATTCATTTGAATTGAGTTTAGTCCAAATTGCTTTATACACTGACCAGATTGAATTTAGGCTTTTATTCACATATAAACATTCATAATCTCACACATCTGTTGTGGTAAACTGAAGCTCAAGCATGTTTGCTTGAGGTGCAAGAACCAATGAGGTTAATTTTCATGTTACGCAGTACATTTGAGCTTCCGCAAGAAGCAAAGTGGTTCATTCTCGTGTGTTACACAGCACGTTTGAGCTTCTCCAAGAACCAATGAGGTTCATTCTCATGTTAGGCAGCACATTCGAACTTCTTCAAGAACCAATGAGGTTCATTCTCATGTTAGGCAGCACATTCAAACTTCTTCAAGAACCAATGAGGTTCATTCTCCTGTGTTATGCAGCACGTTTGAGCTTCAGCAAGAACAAATGAGGTTCATTCTCATCTGTTACACAGCATATTTGAGCTTCCTCAAGAACCAATGAGGTTCATTCTCGTGTGTTACACAGCATATTTGAGCTTCCTCAAGAACCAATGAGGTTCGTTCTCGTGTGTTACACAGCATATTTGAGCTTCCTCAAGAACCAATGAGGTTCATTCTCGTGTGTTACACAGCATATTTGAGCTTATGCAAGAACCAATGAGGTTTGTTCTCACGCATCAAGCAGGTTCAGTTAAGCTTCTGTTTATGTTTGCTGTTCAATGTTTATATGTGAATAAAAGTCAATTCAATCTGTTCATCATATAAAGCGATCTTGTCTCTTCAGAAAATTTTGAACTAAACCGCTCAATTCATATATATTAGTTTTATGATCTCTTTATAAACCTTTTGAAGCACCAAAGTGGTAGTGGCGTAGCTGTCAATGGACAGTACAGAACTGGCTCAGATTTTATTAAAAATATCTTAATTTGTGTTCCAAAGATGAACAAAAGTCTTACAGGTTTGGAATAACACAAGGGTGACTAAATGATAACAGAATGTTAATTTTTGGGTGAACTAATGCTTTAAGCTTCCGACAACTCTTTTAACAATTAAATCTACAAGTTAGACATTTTATGTTAGAATAGTTTGCAGAAGCACAAGTATAACCACAACAAGGCTATAGAGAACTAGTGAGTAGATGAGTTTACTTGTTCATTGTGATGATGATTAATGTCTCCGACAACATCCGTGGTCCCATTTAGCCACTTGATAGCAACTGACTTTTTTAAGACACATAAAAGCTTTTTTAAAAATCACAAAATGAGATAAAAATGATGTATAAAAAAAGTAAAAATATCTTAAGCTTGTGTTAACCACAGACCTTATTTCAGGCATTTAAACAAAAACCCTTTCAAAAATCTATTGACTTGAGGACAATGAAATCAGAATTGCTAAAATGCTAAGTTGTTTTCAGGTTTTAGGATTCATTCTTGCAGCACTCTGTTAATATTTCAATTAATGATGTTTAAGGGCTTGACTTGAGTGGGAAAGAAGCACAGGTCAATAGCTTTTAAGTCACACTGACCCGATGTGAAAGGAAAGAAATTTGTCTTTTAAAAGGCTATGAGAAATGTGAATTGAAAAATCATTTGTCCTGCTCTATGGAGTCACTGAGGTCCTATTGATTATTCTTAGTGGAAGTATATTGAGGCTTGGAGAAATTATACCTTGATAATTTAGCATCTGCTATATCAGATTTGAACTGTTGTGTGATTTTGATGTTATACAATTGTTGTGCCAAATTAAATTAATTATCTTGATGTTTATGTATATGTATACACTACTATTTACATGTTTGGGGTCAGTATGTTTTGTTTTCTGTTTTTTTTTTTTTTTTAAGAAATTTATATTTTCTTAGCAACAGTGCATTAGAGGTAGGGTAGGCAATTTTCGGAGTGGCTAGCAATAGCAAGTTAGCCTCGAAAGCATGATTTCCCACCCTCCCTTCAGATCGTCTCCAAAGCCACGCCTTCTTCAAAACACATGAACGTGTACAGCAGGGAGATGAGAGACGCCATTAAACTACCTCATGTCTCAAAGCACATAACACTTCAATAATAATGAACATGAACCACAACAAGGTCACTGACCTGTACCACCTGACTGCTGCAGATTTATTTTGGCGTTGATAGTGTTGCCATTGAAACTCATAATTTCGAGTCACAAACCGCTCTGAGTATAACGCCACAGGTTTCCATCTCTTCCAAATTACAGTAGTTATGGCATGAAGGCAGCATAAGCTCGCTTTAATACATAAATACGTATAAAAAAATAAAAAACGTATAAAATACATACGTTGACAGGAAGGTAGGATATCGTGCCATTGCATTCGGTCCGAATGCAATGATTGGACAAACATTGTATGGTCCTATACCTTCCAAAGAAGAGATATATACATATAAATAGCACTCTGTAGAGCAGTTTGTCCGTTTAAGGCTACTGTAGAAACACGGCGGCGCAAAATGGTGACTTCACTGTAAGGGGGCCCGCGGTGTATGTATGGCTCAATCTAAAGTAATAAAACATCAGTTTGTAAGGTCTTTATACGCCACTGAGAACATAGTTATGTATATTATATTGCGTTTCTGTCAGTAGATCCTCCTAAATATTACATAGTGGACCTTTAAGGTAGCGATTGCTATCAGGGTGTGAAGAGACTTTCAACCAGCATAACAAAAAAATGTCTTGTGCACCAAATCATCATATTAGACTGATTTCTGAAGGATCATGTGACACTGAAGACTCAATTTATGGCTGCTGAAAATTCACCTTTGCCATCACAAAATAAATCACATTGTAAAATATATTCAAATAGAAAACAGTTATTTTAAATTGTAATAATATTTCAAAAGTATCCCTGTTTTTACTGTATCCTTGATGCTTGATGCTATCCTTTTGCTATCCTTGATGACTTTTTTAAAAAGAAAAAACTTTTGAACAGTAGTGTGTGAGTTACTGTGATCATTTTTATGTACTTGTGGACTTTGTACAGGTTTCTACATGTACATTGAGACCTCACGACCACGTCTGGAGGGAGACAAGGCACGACTGTTGACTCCGTCCTTCAATGTTGCCCCTAAAAATCCCTACGGGAATGTAGCCACCAACCCAACATACTGCTTCAGCTTCTACTACCACATGTATGGAAAGCATATAGGTGGGTTACTGTTAGCACAGTACATTGCAAGGACTTCTGATGATTTGTATGCAGATGGTATAGTGTTGATGAGCAGCCAGCTGTAATCTCTACAAGTAAAGTCTGTTTGACATGACAAATCTACTGTTCAAATGAGTGCTGGATGACCAGGGCTGCGTTTCACAAAAGCATTGTGAGCTAAGATGATCGTAGGGATCCTTAGGCTTATAATGCTTTTGGGAAACCATGCTTTTTGGAAACGCAGCCGTGTCAGGCAGATATGGGCTGGAACATTCTTACTTTCACTGTCTCAAGATGAAAACAAAGATGAAATGTCTACCGCTTTCCAGTTAGATATGTATAAAATATCAAAATATGGACAGGTTCTAAAAAGTTTTATGCATGAACTTTTTAATATACGAATGACTGCAGTGTGACTTGTATCTCAAAATGTTACTGTTTCTTATTTTAAACTTTATATGAGGATTTCATGATTTATGTATTTTAGATGCTATTTTATTTTAGGTGGAAACAGGATTACATATGAATATATATTTCTCATAATTCTGACTTTAAATATCATATACTTTATATCAAAATTGCCTATTTATTAGATATTTATTATAGCGGATTTATATTTTATTTTTTACTCTCAGGCAAAAATGGGTCAGAAAGTCAGAAAATTGCAGTGTACACTTTGGCCTTTTCTGGGATGGAAAATCTTGCTACTAAATGTTTCTAGTGGACTGTAAGTGCTGTAAATGGCCAATAACATACATTTCAATAGTTCCTTTTTTCATGCTCACTTTATGCTGCTGCAGTTGAGCTGGACATGCAGTCGCACTTCTGGGGTAGCGATGACCTCCACGGCCTCACAGACAAGCTTGTAACTGCAATTTTCTGCTTCACAAAGCTGTGTGCTTTTAGAATAGTAAGTGTGGAGCTAATTCCAGCTCACCAGGGTGTTCTCTTCCTGGCTTTTGACACGTGCTCTCATCGGGCGTCTGGGGTTATAAATTCATGTGACCAACAAGATCTTCTGTCTGGCTGCACAGCAAACAACCGAGACAACATGGTTAGATGGCTGTTTTGATATAAAACCTACCCAAGTGGTTCTTAAGGTGCAAGTAAAATCTATTCTTGTGCATGTTGCACTAACCTATATTCCAGTCATCTTTGACTTATACTGACACCTAGTGGTTTGGATGGACTGTAACGTAAATGCAAATGTTTTCAGTTAAACATGCTATTGTAAAAGATAAATTATAGAAATGTTCGGCTTGTTGCGTGATCTCAAAATGCCAGCCACTGACCCACTCCACGTAAAATAAATTAGAGCACTGATGTTATTAGAGTCAACATCTCATTTTAGGTAGGATACTATTAATTTCTTTATGTGTAAAATGTTTTAATGAGGGAAAAAATACACTGTTAAAAAAGAATGAAATAGCAACAAGAGGGTTTTTTTGTGTGTCGTTTTAATGTCTCACTCTTTTTTTAACGCTGTTTTTCTCTAGAAAGTGTATCATTAATAGCATCTCTGTAGCAGTAGTCTCATTGTCTCCTCATTTGCAAGGAAATGAAACATACCATTTGGCCGAATCCCAGACATCTGAGAGAGTAATACAGATTTTCTTCCAACGTTTCCTTTCATCAGCGTAGAATGAGAGTAGTAGCAATTATATATATAGTGCCAAATATATATATATATATATATATATATATATATATATATATATATATATATATATATATATATATATATATAACAACAGCAGTGATTGTGTTCTGAACCAATTTATGATGGAGATGGAGATTAGTCGATGTCTCTTCAGGGTCACTGAACCTTGCAGTTGCTATGTAACACAGAAGAAAAGTTCAAAGGACATTATGTAGTTAACTGGCATTTTGCATCTAATGACTTCTACTGACACTAAGTGCATATGCCTTTTTTTCAAGGAACATTAAACGTGTATTTGAGGCAGAAGAGCCAGACGGGTCAGGATACATCTGTGTGGACCCTGAGTGGCAACCAAGGAGAACGTTGGAGGCAAGCCAGAGTCAACATCAATCCAACATCCTCTTTCCAGGTGCCTCTTTCTGTCTTCTTTTTGCTTGCATAATAAAACGCAAAAAATAATAATATAAGAAATATATTTATAAAAACAATTATAGTATATGATAAAAAGTACATGAATAATATTGTGAATTTATATTATTTAAAATACTTTGCATTCAGAATGAAATGAAAACGTGTTTTGGTTTATTTTCCCGCCCATTCATGTAGATGGTTTTGGAGGGCATACGTGGTTCTGGCATTGAAGGGGATATTGCTGTAGACGATGTGACCATAGAGGAAGGAGAGTGTCGAGACCCCCCACCCAGTAGTAGTGAGTATATTTGAAAAGAGCTTTTAAGAAATGGCTTTTTTTTCTTCTTTTGAAAGATCTCTCTTATGCTCACCAAGGCTGCACTTATTTGATCAAAACAGTGATATTGTGAAATATTATTACAATTTAAAATACATTTTGATTATGATAAGTAATTTATTCCTGATTTTTCAACAGCTATTATTCCAGACTTCAATGTCACATGATTCTTCAGAAATTCTTTCAGTTAGAAATAAATAGAAATATGAATAGAAAAGATTTATTGTCACTTTTGATCAATTTAATTAAACCTTTGCTGAATACCTGTTTAGTCTAAATAAATCAGAAAATACAATTGTGGAAGAAACTTTTCTTTTAGATCAAGACTAACATGGCATGGACTGTATTTTCTTTTGTTTTTCTTATCTATGACAAGATTATTCACCAGCTTGAATTACTCTTCCACGACTCTCAGCAAACATTTACAATTCATTTTTTCCATTCTGTTTTGAATTAAACCATAGCACGTTGAAAGAAAGATGTTCTATAGATACAGAGCGTAGAAAAACCTCATTAAACTTCTAAAGGACAGAAGAATTGTCAATCTCTGAATTATTTACACAACACTGAGAAATGAATATTTGTTCACATCCATAACTGCATTTGTTCTTGTCTTTATTCCCACAGATATAAGATCCCTGGCCTCTTCCGCTACAGTGCATATATGGCAGCTCTGTCTCACTTTACTTTTGGTCTTGGTTGGCCTCCGAAGGTGACCTCATCACATGGAGGTGGAACCCAGCTTTGGCATTCATAGAGATTTTGGCTGACTCGGACTGCCTGAAGACGACAACAACCAAAGATTCATCCCGTCTACACAAAAGGAACGTAGGTTTTAGATCAGTGCGAATGAAGGAGAAGCCAGGGAGGGAATCTGAAGCTCGCTAACACATTGACACGAGTATTACGCTGGAGTCCACTCAAGATCTCGAAGAAAAGCCTATTACAGTTGTCAATGTTAGAAGGAAACGAACAGGTGGATGGTTACAGCAGGACGGCTTGAAAGACTTAATAGGGGAATCTTTCAAAGCACAAAGACGTATCATGTATTTCTATCACTACATGGTTTTTGCTTCGTTGAACGTCTGCTTCTGTCATCAAAGACCTCATTATGTCACAATACGTAATACTAAACAACATGAAGAAAGCTTCCGAGAAGTAAAAAGACAAGGATACCAGAGTTGGTAACAAAAATGAATGATTGTTTGAAAAAAAATAAAATAAATGTTTTCGTTTCTTATGTCTGAAAATAGAGGTATGTCAAATACAGTTGCTCTTTTTGTATCTCCCTGTGCCCTGATGTCAATATCAGGGCTTTGCAAATGTGTTGTTTTAAAGGGGAGTACAATCTCAGTGTAAAGTTTGTTTTCGGACAGATGGGGCGTCCATGTACTTGTCCTTTGTGCTTTAACAGACGGCATCCTGATACGCCCATTCTGGGCTTTATGTGTTTCATCCTTACTCTATGTGTTTTGTTATATTAGGTATGTTACCAAACTCATCTGAATTGATATTAACAGCTAATCACGCAGCTGACACAACGAACACCGTCTCTCACTGAGAATCATTGAGTTGACCTTTCATTTCAGCACAGCTCTGCTAAACAACAGCAGTAGAGAACTGCTCATCACGATGTACCTGCTGCTAGTGTGGATCTGAATCTCCCGACTGTGTCCGCTTGCAGTTGTTTTCTTTAGGTGCGTAAAGATAGCCGTCACCTGTTCGCTAAGGAACATGGAGTTGCTGTCTGTAATGAAATCAAGTGCCTTTAGAACCTCTGTAAAATCATTCTACTGTGCTACTGTATCATCTATGGCATTTCCTTTTGGCACGGTTTATAGCGTACGTGCAGTACACACGTGAGATGAAAGGTGAAAATCAGAGAGCCACGATGAGAGACGGGTGCCATGTTGCAGCCCATCACTGATGTCTTGAGTTCCACATACTGTTGATAGGTGATGACTTATTTTTATTTCAACAGCATACATCCCACCTGCTCCACATCCGACTGATATAAGGAAAACAATGGTGGTGGGACTGGACTAAAAGCACCATTGATTCATCAGTAGGACATCTGGGAGCTATTATCACCAGGTGAAAAACAGCCGGGAGGGTCACTATGAAATCCTCCTTCGATCTGATGAGACTTCTGTGCCGTTGAAAAAAGACTTTTTTTTTTCAGCATCCCGAGGACTGAGCGGTATGAAACAAATGTGGACCTTAAGAGGACTGATGCTCTCACTGTACAAGATGATCAGCCTTGATCTGGATCCATCCGGTTGGATTCGTACAAATGATATTTTATTATTCTGAAATGAAAATGACTGCTTTTACAAAAACTGAACTACAAACTATGAACTACCTGAGACCATCCGTTACCTTAACCAGCTGGTTTTTGGACATGTATTGTAAAATCACTTTTCTCATTCATCTCGTTCAGTTCCGAGGAAGAATTACGTTGCTCTCTCAGTTTTGTCAGCCCAAAACTGTTGTTTCAGACAATATATATATATTGTCTTCAACATTTATTCATTTCTAAAATCCCTTTGCATTACTATATTATGGCATAATTTGAATCTATAGTATGATATTATAAAATAATATCAAATATATGAGATTATATGCAAATACACCTGGTAGGGAGGTCTATGGAAACGGTTTCACACTTATTCAGACAAAGCACAATGTGAAATATTAATGTCAAAATTCAGAAACACAATACCTTCAACACACAATAAGTTGTTTTTCTCAATTTTATTAAAGTTACAATCAACAGGAATAAACTACCGAATTCTTTACATAAATAAAAAAATAAAAAGATATTTTACATCTCGGTTCAATAAAAGGCTTTCATGGTATTGAATGTGGGTTTTTTTCACTGAGTATAGATGCTGTCGTCTTGGATCAGTTGCTTGGACATCTAGGGGAAAAATGTTATATGGCCAAGCAAAAACTTATAAACTTGTAAATGATCAGTTTTTATCCTCTGAACTGACTCTAAATCAAGTACTGATTGATCCATGGAAAAGTTTCTTAAACCAGATGGATGCATTGAAGTATGGGTGGATGGATGGACAGACGCATGGATGGATGGATGCATTGAAGTATGGGTGGATGGATGGACAGACGCATGGATGGATGGATGCATTGAAGTATGGGTGGATGGATGGACAGACGCATTGATGGATGGATGCATTGAAGTATGGGTGGATGGATGGATGCATTGAAGTATGGGTGGATGGATGGACAGACGCATGGATGATGGATGCATTGAAGTATGGGTGGATGGATGGACAGACGCATGGATGGATGGATGCATTGAAGTATGGGTGGATGGATGGACAGACGCATGGATGATGGATGCATTGAAGTATGGGTGGATGGATGGACAGACGCATGGATGGATGGATGCATTGAAGGATGGGTGAATGGATGGACAGACGCATGGATGGATGGATGCATTGAAGTATGGGTGGATGGATGGACAGACGCATGAATGGATGGATGCATTGAAGGATGGGTGGATGGATGGACAGACGCATGGATGGATGGATGCATTGAAGTATGGGTGGATGGATGGACAGACGCATGGATGGATGGATGCATTGAAGGATGGGTGGATGGATGGACAGACGCATGGATGGATGGATGCATTGAAGTATGGGTGGATGGATGGACAGACACATGGATGATGGATGCATTGAAGTATGGGTGGATGGATGGACAGACACATGGATGATGGATGCATTGAAGTATGGGTGGATGGATGGACAGACACATGGATGGATGGATGCATTGAAGTATGGGTGGATGGATGGACAGACGCATGGATGGATGGATGCATTGAAGTATGGGTGGATGGATGGATAGACGCATGGATGGATGGATGCATTGAAGTATGGGTGGATTGATGGACAGACGCATGGATGGATGGATGCATTGAAGTATGGGTGGATCTGCATCCACAGATGCATGGATAGATGGATGCATTGAAGTATGGGTGGATGGATGGATGGATGGATGGATGGATGGATGGATGGATGGATGGATGGATGGATGGATGGACAGACGCATGGATGGATGGATGATGGGTGGACAGACTCATGGATGGATGGATGCACTGAAGTATGGGTGGATGTATTTACAGATGGATGGATGCATTGAAGTATGGGTGGATGTATTTACAGATGCATGGGTAGATGGATGCATTGAAGTATGGGTGGATGGATGGATGGACAGACGCATGGATGGATGGATGGATGTGTGGACAGACGCATGGATGGATGGATGCACTGAAGTATGGGTGGATGGATTGACAGATGGATGGATGGATGCACTGAAGTATGGATGGATGGATTGACAGATGCATGGATAGATGGATGCATTGAAGTATGGGTGGATGGTTGGATGGACAGACGCATGGATGGATGGATGGATGAATTGAAGTAAGGATGGATGGACAGACGGATGGATAGATAGATCTGACTTAAATGTTACCTATTTTGGTAGTTGCAGCAAAAGGATCAACAATAGATTGTCTGATGCAATAATTTGTCCATTTGATAAATAAAACTATGTAGAGCTTCATTGACTCAAGCCAGATTCAAGCTTTCAAGCAACTCAGTATCTGTGTGTGTGGGGTGATGCATTTTGTCATGACGTAAAATGAAAGCTTTGAATTTTTGACAAGAGGATGTGCAGTCACAGTTCCACTAACCATCACTTAACAGAATATTTGTCTTAATGTGTGGTTGCGCCTCAGGCTTCAAAGCCACTTAAAGCCCTAAAAAGTGTCTGCTAAATGAAGTTGCAGCTAGACTGCCACTAATCCTTACAAAGACCTGTCTTATTTTGTAGTTTGAGGGGTCTCACCACCACAGGGGGTCTGGTAGTTTTATCAAAAATAGATTACAGATTCAGTTTTTCGGCTTCATTTGATCTTTGGTCTGCTTACGCGAAACACAAAGTTGAAATGCGTGTAAAATGGAATTGGCTCTTACTGAAATGTGCTCCATTCAGTTCAGGCTTATTTACTCATCTTGACAGAATTTTCAGCAGTTTGTATAGCTTTTGAATTAGTGCTGTCAACTGATTTAAAAAATGTAAAAGTTTTTTTTTTAATACTGTAATTTCAGTTACTCTCCAAATGAATGTAGAAACAACTTAAAGACGGTATATTCTAAATATCTGTTGTAATGGCATCTTTTTATGACGGAAGGCCAGTATCTGTAACAAGGTAGTCCACTGGAGGCAAGTTGAAATAATGAACCCAGGTGCAGTTTATTTTCATGAGGTGCGTGAACAGATACAAAGCAGACGATGACTTGAACAGACTTAAAACATACTTGACTTGAAACATACTAGACCAGACTTGACTAAACCATGACAGACACTCACCAACCGCGGGTTACAAGGAACAATACTTGACCAGGACCATGGCAAACATGAAGGCTTAAATATACAAAGACTAATGACTAGACAACACACACCTTTGAACAATGATCAAACAATGAACCAATGACAGAACAGGGCTGCGTTCAGCCCCGACAAAACGTTGCAAAAATTTTTTAAATGGAAGCAGTGGTGCGTTGAACACCCTGTTCTGATGACGTAGGAGTTGCAACTATGGCAGCTGAGAAGGCCATTCTTTGTGGGGTTATTTTGTGAAGAATTTTCGGAGCCTGATGAAATAGGTAGCTATAAATACGTGTTTAATACTGCAAAATACGCTCTATGTTACAGTCATCCAGAATAAAAGAGAACATCCCAATCGAGTGAAGGGATTTGTGGAAACTGGTTCCTAATTATTGTGATCCAACATTTGTCTCGCATTTCAGGATGAAAAGACAAACACTTCAGGTGAAGGATAATCCACTTCTTACCTCCAAGATTGTGTTATGATCTATATGACCTTATTATTTTTATTGTGAGTATAAGGCTTATTATTATTGCTGATGTAGCGAATATCGAGCCCCAGGGGAAATGGTGCGGGATTTATGCATGCGTTTAATTGTGTTGCGATCAAATATGCATAAATTGGCACAGAGGGGAATTTGGATATTAACAGTTGATTATAACGGATTATAACAATTATTAATATCTAGGGCTTGATTCAACTTTTAGAAATTTCTAGAATTGAGTTCAAAGGACGGATAATTGTCCACCAAATATCTCCCTTTTAATAACTCTTAAACAACATCTCTCTGGCCAAGAGAAGTATCTTTCTTTTAATTTGTAACAGGGTCGGTTCAACGTAAAAGTGACCTATGGGTGAGCAACTCAAGCACAATCACGTGTGAATATATATATTTTAATAAATCAACAAACATAAACAAACATACACAAATTAACTGAAAGAAGGAAGGAGAGAGAGGGAGAGAGAGACAGAAGGCAATGGTGATACTATCGACACAACCTATTGAGCACAAGCAAGAAATCAGTCCAGCTTATTGGTATAAGCTCAAGACTTTATAACGACAGCTTAAGGGACACTTGCATATGTTTCCTTGGTCGTGAGTTCGTGCGTTTAGGGGAATTCCGCGATCCGGTCCGTGTTTGAATCTTGCCGGGTGGGTCCTTGGAGTCCGCAGGAAATTCAACTTTGGTTCCTTTGTGTGATGAGATCCGTTGGAAGATGGCGAAGAAGAGGAAGAAAGCCAAAAGAGGTGGCAACAGGAAGCAAAAAGAAGGGAGCAAAACGAAAGAGAGAGCGAGAAGCGTTTGTGGCCCATCTTAAAGGGCCTCGACGGGGCACGCCTCTTTTGTCGGAACAGCCAATCAGAGCGAAGGAACTCAGAAGCGGGAAATCTCCCTTTGTCTTGGGTCTCGCCTCATTAACATGTTTATGGCTCTCTTAGAGAAGCAGACTTGGGGGTTTTGGTATGCAGACTTTGGGGTTTTGGCATAAAAGAAAGAGTTTGATGCATCATAGTACCACACAACGCACCTAGCCGGCCTACAAATTGCGAGACAAAGATTTCGAGACCAAGCATGGGGAGTTTAACTTAAGAATTAAAGGAACGGCGAGGATTGACGTCATTCTTCCTTAAGCATTCACTGGCTATAAGTTTATACCCTATCAAAACACATCTAAAATGGTTATAACAAAAAGCATGCATACATACAGGGACCACAACACACCTAAAATGAAAAATAACTAAGTTAAAAGTCATATAATCTGTTCGGATGTCCTTTGGTATGTGTGAAGGTGGGGGCTGTTGTTTATGACGGGGCCTCGTGGGCTGCACGAGGCCTGGTTTGTGTCCTTTTAGCACCATTAACCTGTCGGTCTGTAGACTTCACGGCGCCGGTCTTGTTTGAGTCGTCATAAATAATCAAAGTATTGGTCCGTTGATCATTTATGAGCACCGTCCATACGCTACACTGATCACTGTTGTGCTATGATATTGTAATATTTAGCATTATATAATCAGAGGAGTATAGAAAAGATTATGAAAGTGTCACTCCGCTATACAGTAGCAAAATATATAAATATGCATAGTATTTTTGGACCCATTGTGCGAGCCGTCTCTTTAATATTGCATGGTTTATATGTTGCTGCTGAATGGGCTGACATGTTTGACATACCCACCAAACAAGAGAAAACGTATGTCTCAAACCCGTTGCACACCGTTTCCAGGAAACATGACATTCAACCCGGAAACCGTAGCAAAACGTTGCGCACCGGTTTGAGCTTGAACATGCCCCAGAACTGAGAACCCACATGACTAAATGAACCAATGACAACATGACACAAGAGACTAGACTAAATACATGACAACGGAGCACATGGCAGGATCACATGACAAACAGGAACACATGACAAAACTAGGAAACATGACAGTGACCATGGCTGCGTACGAAACCTGGAAAAAGCTGCCTTCGGAGGACACATTTCAAGGTAGGAAGGCATCAAGGCATGTCCGAATCCAATATTAGCGTCACTTCCTGCCTCCTGAGAGACCTTCATCCGATGGATTTTTGAAGGCAGCATACATGTATCCTTCGCTTTGATATCCCACAATCCTGTGCGGTCCATTCTGTGACAGTTGAGCAAGAATAAAAAGATGGAGTCCGAAAGTTGCGTTTGCTGGTCAGTTTGTGTGTAAATGTAAGTTTTTGGCCAACATTTTCCACTTCTGATGTAATTTCTAGCGAGAAATTACTATTGTAGTAATTAAATATGTGTTTGGTTCTCACCAAATCTCTCTATGTTGCTGTAGATCAACTGTTACACTGCCTCAGAAGTCTGTCCGGAATCAGTTTCGTGAGGTGCCTTCATGCACAAACGCTGCCTTACAAGTCATTGTCTGATAAGGCAGTGAGGCAACAAGTCAGCTGCCTAAGTTTTCGGACGCAGCCCATGACAAAATAAGAACATGAAACATGAAACACATCGTGACAGTATCACTGATACTAATACAGCTACTGATGAAATTTAATTTTTTAACATTAATGATAGACATTCAACATTACAGTGTAATTGAAAGCTATATCAATTTCAACATTTATTAGGCTTTAAAAAAAAATAGCAACTTTTATTTTAAGTGACCTTAAAACAATCTTCAATAAACAGGCCTTCCTACCTGTTAGGCATGTATAAAAATTGAATAAAGTTATCAAGCACCTTTCTTAACTGCATAAATTACATACAGATTAATCAATCCTTATTAAAGCTTTACTCTGGTACCTCTGTTCTTTGATTATCTTTAATGGCAGACATCACATAAACTGGTTTATTAGGCTGCTGTCACTTTAAGACCTGCCGCTGCCGAACATGATGTCACACGCATCTCATTTTCTCCACAGCTCTTAAGTTCATTTAAGACGTTATTTAACTCATTTAAAACTCTTCTTAGAGAATACTAAGAAGTGTCTTCGAGAACACTCGACAAAACGAGCATGTTGGCATAATTCTGTGTTATTGTTTGTTCAAGCGCAAGAACTCGATTCTGGCACGCTGTCTATGCACACGATACTGATGCACGTCTTTCTGTCGTGTGCGTGCGTGCGTGCGTGTGTGTCAGAACCGGTCAGAACATTCAGCGCATTCTCTTTTGTCTTTGACGATTTAAAAACATTTGCGTGAATACGTCATATTCATTCCTACGGCATACGCAGGAACGCCAGTATCTACAGTTAGCGGAAGTTAGAGATTACAGTTTTAAATATGGATATTTTTTTACACAAACGCATCGCTTCACTCCTGAAGAAACAGCCATTCATTGCCATTATAAAGCTTGGAAGAGCCAGGACATTTTTTAATATAACTCAGATGATATTCGTCTGAAAGAAGAATGTCAAATACACTTAGTAAATCATGGGATTTTTATATTTTTAATATAAATTATTATTTTATAACCCTTATTAAATATTTTTAAACAGAATTTTGACAACACTACTTTGAATTTATTTTCAGTCAGACCTCCTGCATCAGATATATCATACATTTGTGGGTTTATCTGTTCAAATAAATCACAGATCCTTATAAGCCAAAAAATAAGAGCTACACATGACAAATATTTGTTTATCTGCAGTGTAAAGTTTTCGCAACTTCTGACCCTTTGTTTAAAAAGAAAAAGATTAACTTCTGTCAAGCGTGGAGGACTTTTGCACATAATGCCCTGGAGCTTATGATGTTAGGGATGGTTAAAGACCCTCCATTAGGTTATTTTATAAGTACCCATATGATTATCTGTAATTTATGGTCTGAAAGTCCCTACAAGCAGGCTCATTTGTCACCAGTGACAAGCCACTGAGAAAACACACACCGTAATGTATAAAGCTAAAGGCAACTTTGCCTTCTGCCTTCCAGTGCTGTCATGTGAAATGAGATTATAGCTGAACAGGTTGGACACCCTTCTATATTTATCTCATTAAAATGATTGTATGAGGTGCTAGTTAATAGCTATCATACATCAAATGTAAAGTTTTTTGGGGTAGTCTGGGTGTTTTGAAGGCTATGATGTGTCTGTGCTTGTAAAATATTTTCCCATAAGCCATTATTTCATGGCAAAATGCTCCAAACAAAGAAAGTACCATCTGTTTCCATGCCGTGCTGTATATTTTCATCTCTGTCCTTCTCTCCCCTTGCCCCACTTTCTCTCATGTGAAAATATTAACTTAACATACAAATGAGAAAGCGTTGTCAGACCAGTGATGCAAACCAACGGAAAAGCATATTGTTTGAGCGGATTATTGAGAAAAGCTGGACAGATTGAAAATATCCCGAGCATGCTGAAAACACTGGACTCGCAGTCGTACTGCAGGGGTATTCTCATATTCTTTAGAGCATCTGCCAATCCTTCCACATTTATAATCAGCCGGTGTAGCATTACTTGTCCTGCAAATATAGTTTTGGCTCAATATATTTTTCTGGATTCATTTCTGATCACTGACCTCAGACATTGGATCAATAGATCAATAATAATACTAAATAGCTTTTATTAAAAACACATATAATGATAATAATTATTATTGACAGGATTTATTGGTTCATGGTAACGTCTCATTTGTTAACACTAACTAACAATCAATACGTTTGTTACAGGATTTATTCATTATGATTGTTCGTGTTATTTCACAGACTAATGTTAGATTTATTATGGTAATGTTCACTAAGATTAATAAATGCTGTAGAAGTTCATGTTAACTAAAGTAATGTTAAACTAATAAAACCTCATTTTTTTATGAATTGCTTCTATAAAGCTTAAAAACACTATTAAAATATAAAATTAGCTATTATTATTAGTATTATTAAATAAACCTCATATTTTATTATTGACAGGATTCATTGGTTAACTCATTTTATGAATGGCTTTTATTAAGCTATATGAAAAACACATAATAGTGAAATATATATGTTTATATTTATAGCTGGAAAACAATGATTATTATAAAAGTAATTTTATAAAAAGATTATTTTATGTTGACTTGTTTTATGAATAGCTTTTATTAAGCTATAGGAAAAACTATGATTATTATGATTGATAATACTTTTTTCAAATAGGATTATTAATAAATAATCCTATTTTTATCTCACTTTTATGTTCACCATAAATAGCATTATTTAAGTTATTTAGAAAAAACATGAATATTCATGTTTTTTGTGAATATTAATTATAATTAATAATAATTAGCAGTAATAACAATAGTTATAATATGGCTGTTTTTGTTTGAATCTTGCTTTAGTTCCTGCAGTACAAAGCATTTGACAGCTCTCTAATCAAAAATTTAAGATTGCATTATATAATACAAGAAAAGCTTTCACCCTGTGTGCCTGGTAGATTCTGCAGTTCAATTAGACTTAAATCCTGTGATGTGCGCGTTCAGTGAAGTCTGAAACACTGTAGGGCCCGAGATTCCATCCACCAGAGATTTCTCTGTGAAGTCTCTGCTTTACACTTCAACAGGCTAACGTCTTCTTCACAGACACACACACACACACACACACTCTCTCTCTCTCTCTCTGAGAACAAACCTGAGCCTCTGCCTTTCTTACACACTCTTGTGGGTTATTTCACTCTTTGCAAGCTGAGTCTTCTTCAACACAAAATGTCATTTTGACTATAAGCGCATGCGACATGGAAGAGAATCAAACAAACATTTTATAAAGAGTTTGATAGAACACATATAATGTTCAAATGCGATTTCCCAGCTGATTCTTTCAATAATCTTACATGCGATGTTTGATTCCCTTATACAATTTTTATACTTGGAATACAAACAGCCTCACAGGCAGGCAGGCGCTTCTTCTAGCATTATAAATGAGCTTTAGTTTAGTTTAAAAGTGGAGTGTGACATTTTTGTTGTGTTAAAATACTTTCTCCTCCTAACCCGGTTTCAAGATTCAAGAGTTTTATTTGTCACATACACAGTTATATACAGAATATACAACCGGCAGTGAAATGTAAAATGTTTCATGTGCAGAGACAGATATACGCAATTTGTTGGCTGATTCCCTTTGTTTATCCAGACAATACACTCTAGATACAGGTTTTGGTAACACTTTATAATAACTGCACGCTATGAATCATTCGTTAAGCATTAGTAAACAGTCAATTCATCATTTATAAAGCATTAATAAACATTGATAAGCAGTTTATCGATACAGCTATAAATGCTTTGTCCTTGTTTTATAAGGATACCTATAATATGTTCAAACTTTATTCATTTTCTAAATGAAGTATTACATTATTTACAAACCAGTTATTTAGTTGCATAAGATCATTTAGAAAGTGTAAGTAAATGATTAATAAACTATTTAAATGTACATTTATGCATCTTATTATTTTAGCATATAGTAATAGTTAGTGAGTGTGTTAATAAATGCTTTATTAACATGTATTCCTTATGTAATAAATGATTAATTCAGGTAGTTATAAAACATTTATTAGTTGTCAGTATTTCTGTGAGCTCATCTAAAGTGAGGACTGTGCCTCGTAAAGCTTTCACAAAGGAGATTGACAGGCTCATTTCTCTTCTCAACAAAGGAAACAAACACAACAGAGTGATATAGAAAATATAAATATTTATTTAAAAATGCAACAAAAAAAATGAAACTGTACACTGTAATGTCATAGAACATAAACATTCCTGTACACCTCCAGAAAACATAGCTGCGCAGTCAAATGAAACTTTCTTTTGCATCTGTCAGCCAGTGACAGTTCCTAAATAACTGGTCTGTAGCGTTGTAGTCAAGACAACACCAGCACTCCTTAAATTCATAGAGATCCACATTACCACCTGAGACATGACTTATAACTTATAATAAACATGATTAGAATAAGACACTATATAGAGCTGTTACCAATCAAATGAACTCATTAACAAAATTCATCGTTGCGCTACAGAGGTAATACAGAAGATGCATCTGAATTGGTAAATTACAAATGCATAAATAATGTTGAGAATAATGTTTTTGTTTTTTTTTAATTGAATGTTTGTTAAAGCAATATCATGTTTGCTTTGCAGTCACGCTCAAATTTGTGAAAACAGCTCTCTTGCTCTTGTGATATTGGTTAATTATATCACATGTTATAAATCCAGATCTTTTGTGAGCAGTTGTATTAATTTCTGGTGACATTTTTGACACAATCCTAATTAATTTCTGAATCGACACAATAAAAATAAAAAAATGTAGAAATTAGAAATTAGAAATAAGTTATTGATTGCATCTGAAGCAGTAAGTTTTACATCCAATCACATTAATGATTTTAATAAATAAATAAATGTAGTAATATCCCAGCAGTTGTGGTCTTGACCGGTCTTGAAACAAAATCCTGAGTCCTCTTAGTCTGAGACCGAGTACAAATGTGGTCGAGACCGAGACAAGACCAAGACCATCAAAAAAAAATGAACTACTGGTCTGTAAATAATGTAATACTTAATTTAGAAATTCTAATCTAAATTGATCATTAATAAAGTATAAAAATATTATTTATTTAATCAAATTATTAATTATTAAATACATTATAGATATGCTTATAAATAAAGAATAATCCAACCCGCCGCTCCGTCAGCACACACACTCCACTCAGTCATATCTCATTCAAATGATACACTGACTTTTGAGCATGACGCGATCGGTCACGAGACACACGAGAGCCAATGGCATTTTACAGTCAAGGCTGACGTAATGATGCAAATGCTCACGAGACAGACGAGAGCAAATGCAATTTCACTATCAAATCTGACGTAACGTTTCCTCGGGTGGCGATTTCTGAATGTGTGCATGATCATCTGCGGATGGAGACACTGATCGCTTTTGGGGATTTGCTTTACACAAATCAATCGTTTGACCTCGGAACACTTGGTATATTTGTACTTTCTGAATAAATTGTGCATGCAGTTGTATCTGCCTGTTATATCCTGTTTTTTATATCAAATAATACACATGGGTAGGTTTAGGGATGGGGTTGGGTTACATGTTCAAACGTGTCTAAATAGCATAAATAAAATAAATGTAAATAAAATAACGCCTGCTGATTAAATTTAGAATTACACTCCAACATGTTATAATGGCAAAATCATAACCCAACATATAATTTCATCATGTTGATAACACTCCCATGTTCATCTGTGTATGACGCCAAAGGTTTCTCATTGAAATCAATGGAGCATCCTGCACGTCGAAAAATGACGCCTAGGGGCACCTTTAGCGTCTTCATTGTGATGCGGAAGGCACTTGACCATGCTTCAGACTTTGACGCCTTGGGAGTGAGAATAGGTTGGGTATATATGACACTGACATATGACAAGTTGAATACGGAAGGCGGTCTGCCGGAAGCTAGATATAACATGTTAAATATGAATATTTTTCTTACACAAACCAATCGATTCGCTTCAGAAGGCTTTTATTAACCCCGGAGCCGTTTGGATTACAAACCTGATTCCAAAAGAGTTGGGACACTGTACAAATTGTGAATAAAAACAGAATGCAATGATGTGGAAGTTTCAAATTTCTATATTTTATTCAGAATACAACATAGATGACATATCAAATGTTTAAACTGAGAAAATGTATAATTTTACGGGAAAAATAAGTTGATTTTAAATTTCATGGCATCAACACATCTCAAAAAAGTTGGGACAAGGCCATGTTTCCCACTGTGTGGCATCCCCTCTTCTTTTTATAACAGTCTGCAAACGTCTGGGGACTGAGGAGACAAGTCGCTCAAGTTTAGGAATAGGAATGTTGTCCCATTCTTGTCTAATACAGGCTTCTAGTTGCTCAACTGTCTTAGGTCTTCTTTGTCGCATCTTCCTCTTTATGATGCGCCAAATGTTTTCTATGGGTGAAAGATCTGGACTGCAGGCTGGCCATTTCAGTACCCGGATCCTTCTTCTACGCAGCCATGATGTTGTAATTGATCCAGTATGTGGTCTGGCATTGTCATGTTGGAAAAAGGTCTTCCCTGAAAGAGACGATGTCTGGATGGGAGCATATGTTCTAGAACTTGGATATACCTTTGAGCATTGATGGTGCCTTTCCAGATGTGTAAGCTGCCCATGCCACACGCACTCATGAACCCCATACCATCAGAGATGCAGGCTTCTGAACTGAGCACTGAGAACAACTTGGGTTGTCCTTGTCCTCTTTAGTCCGGATGACATGGCGTCCCAGTTTTCCAAAAAGAACTTCAAATTTTGATTGGTCTGACCACAGAACAGTTTTCCACTTTGCCACAGTCCATTTTAAATGAGCCTTGGCCCAGAGAAAACGCCTGCGCTTCTGGATCATGTTTAGATATGGCTTCTTTTTTGACTTATAGAGTTTTAGCCGGCAACAGCGAATGGCACGGTGGATTGTGTTCACCGACAATGTTTTCTGGAAGTATTCCTGAGCCCATGTTGTGATTTCCATTACAGTAGCATTCCTGTATGTGATGCAGTGCCGTCTAAGGGCCCGAAGATCACGGGCATCCAGTATGGTTTTCCGGCCTTGACCCTTACGCACAGAGATTGTTCCAGATTCTCTGAATCTTTGGATGATATTATGCACTGTAGATGATGATAACTTCAAACTCTTTGCAGTTTTTCTCTGAGAAACTCCTTTCTGATATTGCTTCACTATTTTTGGCCGCAGCATTGGGGAATTGGTGATCCTCTGCCCATCTTGACTTCTGAGAGACACTGCCACTCTGAGAGGCTCTTTTATACCCAATCATGTTGCCAATTGACCTAATAAGTTGCAAATTGGTCCTCCAGCTGTTCCTTATATGTACATTTAACTTTTCCGGCCTCTTATTGCTACCTGTCCCAACTTTTTTGGAATGTGTAGCTCTCATGAAATCCAAAATGAGCCAATATTTGGCATGACATTTCAAAATGTCTCACTTTCAACATTTGATATGTTATCTGTATTCTATTGTGAATAAAATATAAGTTTATGAGATTTGTAAATTATTGCATTCCTTTTTTATTCACAATTTGTACAGTGTCCCAACTTTTTTGGAATCAGGTTTGTATTTCCTATCACTTATTTATTAAATGTATCTGATTAAGGTTTTTTTTTTTTTTTGGTAACCTCTGCAAATTGACTGAATTAAAGCATTCATTTTTGTGATTTTAAAATTAGACATTTAAATTGTACTCATTGTATTCCCACTGTAGGAATGAGTCAGGGAAAAAAAATCTGCTGAGAACCTGTAGATATTCCAGCAGTGATTTCATCACGTAAAATATTGACTGTCTTCAAAATGTATGATATGTTCAAGTAAAATTACTTTGTTTGACAGCCCGAACATTAACATAAGTTGATGGAATCTAAATGAGCTGCATGAGAAGAATGAAGGGTGCATGAATGAACAGGAGCTGCTTCCCATGCCAAATTCAGGGTGCTCTTAATATTGCATTCAGTGTCTGAAGGCTGGTCTGTATGTTAGCTGACGCAGGTCCATCTGTCAGACAGGTTGTAGCTGTCACTGTTGAGTAATGGATCCCGACTCTGTCAGGTGCCTATCAGAACAGATGCCATCACAGCATATAGACACTCAATGGGTGATGGGAGTTTAGGCAGAAAATATCATGTGATCAGAATGCAGCACATTGCATTTGACCACTTGTTATTCCATACAGTGGCTCCAAAAATCATTTGGACACACTTGACCAAAATGGAAAAATGTTTGAATTGCATTATTTAATATAATATAATATAATATAATATAATATAATATAATATAATATAATATAATATAATATAATATAATATAATATAATATAATATAATATAATATAATATAAAATGGTACAAAAGCTGTCACTGAGACGGTACCCTTTAAAAGGTTCTAATATGTACCATTTAGGTACTAATATATACACTTTTGGGACCAGTATGCACTCTTTGGGGACAAAGGTGTACTTTTTGAAAGGGTACTGCCCCAGTGACAGCTTTTGTACCTTTTTTTTTCTGAGAGTGTATAATATAATATAATATAAATTATGTAATGTAATGTAAAACAGTTTAGAAATGCTTTTGTTTGGTTTTAAATTATATAGAATGGATGTAATCATTAAAATGAAGACAAAACATCTGGAAATAGTATTTGGTGTTATTTCTGGTTGTCACACTTTAGTGGAACATGTAGATTGTAGATATTGATATTGAATAAAATATATAATAAGATATATAAGGCTTCCTGATCTGTCCTTCAATCCGTGCAGACGTGTTCTGGAGAGCGTGGGGCGGCGCCTGAATAATCGGCTGCGGCCCGGAGGCTTGCTCCAAACTTCATTTCGTTATACTGTACTTGTAGATGTGTAATGACAAATAAACTTCAACTTCAACTTCAACTTCAAGATATGGACCCCCTTATACAAGTTACTAACATGGGGAATAATGTAGAATGTAAATAGTGATTGAATTTATGTGAGAATTTGTTTTTTAATAATAACAAGTGTTGTACTGATAACTGTAAATATAATTTAAGTAATTTCTTATGTTCATTTATTTATTTATTTATTTTTATTTCTTATTAGGGCCCGAGCACTATTGGTGTGAGGGCCCTATTGTAATTGTCCATTCTATTATTATTCTTCTCCGAAAGGAATCACAATTTTGACGGCCTAAACATGCTCGAAAACTTATGAAACTTTGCACATGCGTCAGAAGTGGTGAAAATTTACGCCTGATATGAGTTTCAGAATTAAGTGTGGCAAAATGGGACAAAATTTCAATTACGCACCGTTCACACTACGTTTCACATATAAGTATGAAATTCGGTACACACATGTAACAGCACAATACCTACAAAAAAGTCCCTGGGAGCAAAATCTGAAAACCCGACAGGAAGGGAGATATTTAGAATTTTCTCAGCAAAATGTTTGCAGTTTTTGCCATTTCCAGACATTGTATATTAACAACACTAACTCCTAGAGATTAAACCAGAACAACATCATATTTGGTCAGTCTAATCTTAAGGCCTTGGTGATGTTAAATTGTGAAGATCTTGAGTTTTCGCTGAAGGGCGTATCCGTGGCGACCTGACAAAGTCTAATGTTTAGCCATGACACAGGAAGTTGTAACTCAGGCATACAATGTCCGATCTGCCCAAACTTCACATGTTTGATAAGAGTCATGTCCTGAAGACATCATACATGCCAATATTTAGTTACAGTCATAGCGCCACCTGCTGGCAACAGGAAACAGCATGCTTTACACTAATTCACTCCCTGAAACACATTTAAATATGCCATGAAGTTCCAAACATGCTAGCAACACTTCACTGAATGCTAAAGCATGCTATTATCGTCATGAAACAGGAAGTTGTTGTAACTCAAGCATACAATGTCCGATCTGCCTCAAACTTCACATGTTTGATAAGTGCCCTGGCCTGAAGATATCTACACGCCAAAAATTAGTAGCCCTTTCATCACTGCTTGCAGCTTTAATTGTTAATGTAATTCTATATGTTGTAGTATAGATTAGGAAACTCCTAATTAATTGTGAATGTGTTCCCTAATCTAAAGTGTTACCGGAAAGTTGTAATTGTTTTATATAACAAAATGTAATATTAATAGAATTGAAAAAGAAGAAAATCACCATCATGCCACTTGGTTTGGAATTTTAAACATGTATAACTTTTTTTTAAAGGGATAGTTCACCCAAAAATTCTGTCATTAATTACTCACACTCATGTCGTTCCAAACCCATAAGATTCATCTTCAGAACACAAATTAAGATATCTTTTATGAAATCCAAGAGCTCTCAGACCCTCAGATTTTTTCAAAAATATCTTCATTTGTGTTCTGAAGATGAATGAAGATCTTACAGGTTTGGAACGACATGAGGGTGAGTCATTAATGACAGAATCTTCCATTTTGGGTGAACTAACCCTTTAAGTGTGGCTTAAGTGTCCAAATATTTTTGGGGCTGCTGTATGAGCTTGTGTTATCTTAAGATTTGCACAAGCTCTATCCTAATTAGACAGGAAGTTTCCACTGACTGCAAGTAACTAGGGTCATACTTGTAAATTATTAATCCAGGCCAAGCATGTTGCTGTGTGTGTTGTCGAGCATGCGGTTTTGTTGTGCCGAGCTGCACCTTCATCCGCAGCCTCTCTTCTCCAGAAGCAGGCAGTGAAAATCTGCCTGCTTAAAAAAGAGTTTAGTAGATTCTGAGAAAGTGTAAATGATATGGAATGTGTTTCTGTTTGTCTTTAAGTAAACACTGTTGATTTACTCTTTATGGAGGTCTCTGTAATGATTCAGTTACTGGGAAGGCACATACTGCTGGAGATGTGAAAAGATTGCGTGTTTAAAAATGTATAGCTGCATATTTTCACAACTGACATTCCTTGAGGCATTTGAAAACAACATAGCAAGATTTCAATGGTGTATCACTTGAATTCAAATGTTTTCATCAACATGTTTACTATAACTAAATTGCAGTCTGCTACAAAAGTAAATGATTCCTGAATGTGCTTCTCCAAATAACTTGAGCTGCTGGATATTTATTTTTGTTCTGCCTAATTTTATTTTAAGGAGTGGCCACAAAAACCCTTGGATGTCACCATGGAGATGATGACTTGTTATATCAGGGAAGGAAAAATGACGGAGGTTCATTCATATTGATAATCAGCTGTCATAAAGGAGGCAGATTGAATCATGGCGGCCGCTCTGCTCAGCTGCATTTGGTTAGTGGCTATATTTACGATAACGTCCTCCTGGATATAGACACACTCAGCGTGTCTCTTATTCTTCCCTCACTTTAAAACCCTTTACTTGTTTAGACAGACAATTTAAAGGCACAATATGTAAGATTTTTAGATTAAAATATCCAAAAACCACTAGAACAATATATTTTGTTGACCTGTGTACTTACATTATCCCAAATGTTTCCAGCAATGTTTAAATCAGCTATTCAGAGAAATATATCAGAGAAATAAGCTATTTTAACCAGTGTTACGGACCGTGTCCTTGTGTCGCCTGTCAATGACGTCATCCGCGCTACCTTTGATTTCCTTAGAAACCATGGAAATACCAAAGACGCTTGAATATAATATGTATTTTATTAGACAGACGAGCAACTGTTTGGATAAACATTTATCAACAGAAAACTAATAAATGTTATACAGCGCAACACGGTTAGTCTTATTGTTTGAATTGCTTGTTTTCTTGATTCACTGCAAGTAACGTTTTTACCATGCCTCAGAGACAACACTATTTTGTCAAGTGCCTAACATTAATTGCATGTCATTTAGCAACAGTCATATAGTCATCCTGTTTTTATTAATATGATATTCTAATATCGATCTGCAAAGTCTCTCATACTAGCCACCGAGCGAACGCACATAGTAACGTTGTAACATAACTTTCAACACACTCAAATGTATTTAGTATGATTGTTTTAACCATGTAAAACAGCGCTGCGTTACCCCACATACGCAACAAAAACACATTCGCTCCCATGGCTCTCGGCGTGTCCTGCTTC
Source organism: Paracanthobrama guichenoti (assembly GCA_018749465.1). NCBI lineage: Eukaryota > Metazoa > Chordata > Actinopteri > Cypriniformes > Gobionidae > Paracanthobrama > Paracanthobrama guichenoti. The sequence goes on along the minus strand of JAGHMJ010000032.1, from coordinate 2,795,883 downwards.
ATACCACCGTAACGTTAATAAAACTTTAAGACATTCGCTCATTCATGAACATGATTTCTGCCCAAGTCCGTCGGATTCCTTTTCATTGGCTGTGGAGGTGAAGAGTCAAGACTGCAACTCCCATGATTCCTTCCTTCACGGCACCATCAAGCTACGCCTTTGTTTTGAATAAGTGACCTCTAGCGGCGAAACTTACATACTGTGTCTTTAAGTAATAAAATACAGGTGAATGTTGCTTTCCTTTATATTCCACACCACGATAAGTATATGAATCCCCCATGCCACACGGCAAGAATAAACAATGGTGTGTTCATAATTAAAGTCACCATGAAATCAAAATGGGCATGTATCGAGTTGAAGTTCAACGTGTAGAAGAAGGAGGTGGGAACCGGCGAACATTTAAAAACTTTAATCCCAAAATAAACCAACAAAATATAATAACGGCGGCAGCCCCTCACGGACAACTGCCACCTACAGACAAAACAAAAACACAACATAAAATCCAGGCCTGGTCCTCTCTTGTCTTGCACTGTCGTCGCTCCTCCTTTTATGCTCCCATCATTCGCCACCGGCCCGCTCTCACGGTCCCTCGCCTCGCCACAGGACAATTATTGCTTTTTATGGAATCTTGTAGTATTCATTATGAATGACTTATCGGTGCACATCATTATTATTATTTTTTTAATTCATGTGCCCTCGTAGTCTTTAATCAAAATAATTTGCAGCGACATCTCTTCTCTGATGACGCGTTTACTGGAGCGAGGGCGGGACGACTTGTCACGCACATGAAATCACAGCAATAGTAAACCACAAGCATCCAATCAATGGGAAAAATCATGTCCCACCCAACATTTATTTATTTTTTGTTCAAGAAGCCATTTCACTCAGATACACTTCACAATAAGGAAGAAAAGGCTATCACAACATCTGTTTCATGCCAACTTTAATGCCAAAATTGAATTGGTTCTGGCATGTGAACATGACTTCACATTTCTTACATTACTTTATGACCAAAGTAATATTTAATTTTTTGACCTCGTAATTTCTAATCAAAATGTCATAACTTATTATTACAAGGCTCTGTGGAATACTTGATTCTGATTGGTCAATCGCTCAATCTAGCAGTATGTTAAGCTGCTTTCACACCATGTTGTAATTACCGTAATTACAAGATTTCAACTTGTAAAAAGTGTTCACGTCCTCGTTAAGATCGTAATTACAGATTGTAAGATGGGAATTTTTTGAGAGGTCCTACTTGCACCACATGACTGCTGTACCTGACCGCTGTAGATTCATGTTGATAGTGTTGCCATAGAAACGCATAATTCCCAGTCTGAGGATGTGAACAACTGCGAATAGAAAGTCACATGTTGTCATCTCAAAACTACGTGCCGTGAACGCAGCATTATTCCCCGATAACAACTGGTAAAAACTAGGCTCATCTGGGTAATTGTAAGTCAGCGCTTGCTAGGAAAAAAATTTCTTTGTGGAGGTTTTGCATTTAGTGAGCTAATAAAATATTAAAACTCAAATCAATATTTTGTGTACAATCATTTAATTACGTCATCCGGGTATCACAGATTCGCTCTCTTGTTTCATACAAACTTTTTTCAGAAGAAAAGATCTGTTGGTACGTCTGTAACTTTAACAACCCATAGTCACTATGAACTGTCATTGCATAGCAAGAGCTGTGTATAGTGATGCCTTTTGCGTTTATTGCGTTTATTAGACAATTATCAGCATGTAAGAACAAAATAAGGTGACTTTTTTGAGTGAAATATTAATTTAAATATATGCAATGCTGTTAGACTATACTTATTGCAACTACTTGACTAGGTGTTGGCACTGATTGCCAGAATCTACATCAACATGAACATCTCTTAACCCCTGCTGGAGAAGGTGTGGACACAGTGAAGGTCAGGCATCCTATTTCTCTGATTGAGTACTGACTTTGGTATTAGAGGACGATGTTCGGAAATGACCTGTCCCTTAGACAATGATAACATTGTGTTATTACTTGCCCATGAACACCCTTACATCCATAAAACAGACACTACTTACAGATTCCTATCATGTAGACGCCAGTACAGTATATAGACACATACTTAACCCAAATATGTGGGAAAGTGACAGTAACTGGGACAATCCTCTTACGTGTCTGTACTTGGGTGCTTGGTTTGCTTTAACACTTCATGTCAGTTTGATCTCAAGTAATTCCAGGACTGGGAGTAGGCAGTATGGGTCAAAAAGCAACACACACACTCAACTCAATCATGCAGTCCTTGACCCTGCAGCAGCGAGAGGATGCATCTCTCGGATCAGCACAGCGGCCCAGCAGATAAGAAATGATGAATGCAGATTGTTCTGTGGCTGACACTATCATCAGTCTATGGTGACTTAGTAGCAGCAGGAGTCTACACCCCGGGCACCAAGCGTCCGTGAGTGATGACCACTCCCACTGCATCTTCAGCTACATACCAGTGGCTGCCGTGTATGAAAACCAAATTCCAATCCTCTATCAAACCCCTCCGGAATTGCTTCTTTATCTCTGTCTGCAACTGTATGACAAAGGGAGCCATCAGCTTGCCGCTTTTAATCTATTAGTATTCCTCAGGTTGGAAAAAACACTTTTATTTACAAACCCGATTCCAAAAAAGTTGGGACACTGTACAAATTGTACAAATGAGAAAATGTAACATTTTAAGGGAAAAATAAGTTGATTTTAAATTTCATGGCATCAACACATCTCAAAAAAGTTGGGACAAGGCCATGTTTCCCACTGTGTGGCATCCCCTCTTCTTTTTATAACAGTCTGCAAACGTCTGGGGACTGAGGAGACAAGTCGCTCAAGTTTAGGAATAGGAATGTTGTCCCATTCTTGTCTAATACAGGCTTCTAGTTGCTCAACTGTCTTAGGTCTTCTTTGTCGCATCTTCCTCTTTATGATGCGCCAAATGTTTTCTATGGTTGAAAGATCTGGACTGCAGGCTGGCCATTTCAGTACCCGGATCCTTCTTCTATGCAGCCATGATGTTGTAATTGATGCAGTATGTGGTCTGGCATTGTCATGTTGGAAAATGCAAGGTCTTCCCTGAAAGAGACGACGTCTGGATGGGAGCATATGTTGTTCTAGAACTTGGATATACCTTTCAGCATTGATGGTGCCTTTCCAGATGTGTAAGCTGGCCATGCCACACGCACTCATGAACCCCATCCCATCAGAGATGCAGGCTTCTGAACTGAGCACTGATAACAACTTGGGTTGTCCTTGTCCTCTTTAGTCCGGATGATATGGCGTCCCAGTTTTCCAAAAAGAACTTCAAATTTTGATTGGTCTGACCACAGAACAGTTTTCCACTTTGCCACAGTCCATTTTAAATGAGCCTTGGCCCAGAGAAACGCCTGCGCTTCTGGATCATGTTTAGATATGGCTTCTTTTTTGACCTATAGAATTTTAGCCGGCAACGGTGAATGGCACGGTGGATTGTGTTCACCGACAATGTTTTCTGGAAGTATTCCTGAGCCCATGTTGTGATTTCCATTACAGTAGCATTCCTGTATGTGATGCAGTGCCGTCTAAGGGCCCGAAGATCACGGGCATCCAGTATGGTTTTCCAGCCTTGACCCTTACGCACAGAGATTGTTCCAGATTCTCTGAATCTTTGGATGATATTATGCACTGTAGATGATGATAACTTCAAACTCTTTGCAGTTTTTCTCTGAGAAACTCCTTTCTGATATTGCTCCACTATTTTTGGCCGCAGCATTGGGGGAATTGGTGATCCTCTGCCCATCTTGACTTCTGAGAGACACTGCCACTCTGAGAGGCTCTTTTTATACCCAATCGTGTTGCCAGTTGACCGAATAAGTTGCAAATTGGTCCTCCAGCTGTTCCTTATATGTACATTTAACTTTTCCGGCCTCTTATTGCTACCTGCCCCAAATTTTTTGGAATGTGTAGCTCTCATGAAATCCAAATTTCAAAATGTCTCACTTTCAACATTTGATATGTTATCTATATTCTATTGTGAATAAAATATAAGTTTATGAGATTTGTAAATTATTGCATTCCTTTTTTATTCACAATTTGTACAGTGTCCCAACTTTTTTGGAATCGGGTTTGTATTTTATTTTTTTGGGGCCGGGGGCTTATTAATAAAAACAAGCATTTGCTGGTAGAACTTGTTAACCAATGCAACCTGTTGAGGACTCCTTTATAGCACAGTATAATTAAAGATTTAAAATGTTCTTTACTGTTGCCTTGCACAATGTGTTGGCTTTGATTTGCTTTGTGTTGGAGATCAAAATAACAACATTCCAATTACATGCCCAGAGACTGAAAAGATAATACAAAATCTAGAGATGTCAAGCCTCAAAAAAGATCCATATGACTCAAGGAAGGAAGGAAGGAAGGAAGGAAGGAAGGAAGGAAGGAAGGAAGGAAGGAAGGAAGGAAGGAAGGAAGGAAGGAAGGAAGGAAGGAAGGAAGAAGGAAGGAAGGAAGGAAGGAAGGAAGGAAGGAAGGAAGGAAGGAAGGAAGGAAGGAAGGAAGGAAGGAAGGAAGGAAGGAAGGAAGGAAGGAAGGAAGGAAGGAAGGTTGTAAAGGCTGAGACTTTCCTAGACTTTCCTTGTCACTGCCGGTTGTATATTCTGTATATAACTGTGTATGTGACAAATAAAACTCTTGAATCTTGAATCTTGTCGTAGAGAATAGAAGCTTGGGTAGTAGCTTAGGGAGTAGTAAGGACAGTCTTTATGAGACTTTCAGATGCGCCCTGTATGATTGACACTCTGACTCCGGCTAAGTAAGTCCATAGAGTCAAATTATGCTATGACCATCAAATTTGTGCAAAATAGACACAACTAATGAGGAAGGCACTCCCTCAGCATAGCGTAGCAGGTATTTGTCCCCAATAGTGTCAATCCAAGACACAGTGAAAGGGAACATCTCAGGTAACTGTAACCATGGTTCCCCAAGAAGGGGAAAGAGACACTGCGTCTCATGCCATGCCTCGGGCCTGCCTGCGCATCTCCTTCAGACAAAAGAGTTGATTACCTACCTTTTTATACCCACGGGCGCTCCAGTGACGTCATGGACTGTCGTCAGCCAATTAAATTATCGTGTTTTCACACATGCTTCAGACACCGGTCACACTGATGACATTCCTCATATTGTCAATCCAAGAGGCAGTGGCTCATTCCCCTTCTCAGGGAACCATGGTTACAGTCGCACCCTGAGACACTTTCACACTGTACATTTGTAAACCCTGGGTTTACATTCTTATTTGATGATTATCACCACATACTCATCATGTTTGAGTAATTGTATGTCGATGTGGGGAAATTTTGTCACGTAACGTCCACTCTTAACTCTCCTGAAATGTGCAACAGTAATAACAAATAACTTTGTTACCCTGGTTCATGAGTTCACCTGCCCATTCAGCCTTAGAGGTTAATAGTAAACTAACTTGGCTTGCTGTCCTTGGAGGAGGCCCGAACCCAAGGCGAGCTCGAGCTCAGAGTTAAAACTCCCTATAACAGTACTGCACATAAAGGGAAAGAGTGAATTAGAGGAGGAGACGGAGAGGAGAAGACAGGGAGGAGGAGAGTTGCCGGAAGAATTTGTAAATTGGGTGACACAGTGTCTGCTGCTGCTTATATAGTACTCTCATAAGGATGATTGATGGGACTGAATGTTTAGGCTTCTCCTGAACCTACATTTAGAACTTCATTTGACGCATTTGCTTTTTTTTATTTTTTTTATCTTTATTTTAGAACTTAAACATTAAAACGCATGTGTAAAGTTTTTGCAACTCTACAAAGTGCATGAATATTTAATGCAGTAAGCGCTGCTTAGTTTATGATTTGTTGTGTTCTTCATGCACTGCATCATTCCATGCTGTTCACTTTTGGCAATGCAGTTTAGAGCACAACAGGGTTTCATAACCCGGGGTTTAAAGAGAGCATAACCCACGGGTATGATTAGTTAAACTAATTGTGAGAAACGATCAGATCCAGCACCTTAGCGGGTGGCTATTCTTTCTCTTACATGTTAGTTTGTGTTATTTTACTCGTAGTCTGTGTATGTGTCTCTGGTCCAGCTGATCTAACACAGATGAAAAAAGATTTTATGTCTCCCAACTCTTGATTTATTAATGCTACATTGCCTTTTATCTCTCACATTTAAATAACAATGTAATAAACTCCCCATACAAACCCACCTATTGATTATTTTTCCGATTATGTATCAATAATGAATGTTTTCATGCACTACCAAATATCATTTAAAGTATTTGTCCTATAGCAAAGTCTTTTATTTATGAAGAAGTCATGATTATGTCTATTTCCTTCAACTCCTTATAGAACACACTGTTCAAACTCTAGTTCAAAGAATAGAATTATTTATTCATTGTTTGTACATCAGCACTTTGAGCAGCTTATGAAATAGAAATGTTCTTACGGCACTTGTCCACATGTTTGACCATCTCTCTCTTTCATTATTTTGCTCAGCCGCTTCATCATTCTCTTTTGTTCTCTGGCTATGTCCTATGGGGTATGAACACATTGAAACGGGATATTTTTCATTAGCATGTTCTAGGATTTTGGAAATGGACTCAGACTAAATATAATGTGTGAAATCTAATATAAAGCTGTGGGTATTATTCTCTGTTTTACATTAATCTGTTTTAGATTCGTTGGTCAATTGAAAATACTATCTCCTTTTTTCAATAGGACATATAGGCTAAAGATGTGTTGAGTTGCATGTGGTTGCATGTCCTGTCCTTAAAGGGATAATTCACCCAAAAATGTTCCCATAATTTATTCACCCTCAAGCCATCCTAGGTGTATATGACATTCTTCTTTCAGACAAATACAATTGGAGTTATATTTAAAAAAATGTCCTGGCTCTTCCAAGCTTTATAATGGCAGTGAATGGAAGCCCAAAATTTGAAGTGCATCCATCCATTATAAAAGTAATCCACACGTATTCGTCTGAAAGAAGAATGTCATATACACCTAGGATGGCTTGAGGGTGAGTAAATCATGGGCTAATTTACATTTTTGGGTGAACCATGTAACCAAACCCAAAACATGAAACAGAAGTTGCAATAGTATTTTCTTCCCTATTGTGAGATATATCCAGGTGAAACGGCTTCTTGAGCAAGAAAAAAAATCTAGGGAGGGATTTTGTCCATCAGGAATTGAGTTGATGGTTTGTTATTGCTGTGATCTCATGTGAGTGACAGATTGTCCTGCACTCGTGCTAGTCAACACGTCATCAGAGAAAAGAAGACATGCTGTTGCAAAAGGTTATTTTGATTAAAGATTATGAGGGCACATGAATTAAATAATAATAATAATAATAATAATAATAATGTACTCGTAAAAACTCATAATAAATACTGCAATGTTCCATTAAAAAAATAACAATTGTCCATTTTGTTTCATGGTGCTTTAAAGTAAATTTGAAAGATTTGGATTATGAGATTCAATTTCAATAATTAAAATGATGCATTCGTTCATTCAAGTCATATACTGTATACAGATTGTAACCTTCATTGGGAGGGAATACATGTATTGTACTTTGACTCTCTATGTTCAGACTGCAGGTAAATGTGGCCCAAATCTGATTTATCTCCTCATATGTGACTCAGATCTGTGATCTGTGACAGTGTGAACAGCACAAACCACATGAAATCAGATCTTTTCGATTCTGATTTGGACCAGTTCCATATGTGGTCCTAAATTCGATACAGCTCAGTCAAATCGGAATATGTTATACTAAATTCTGATGTATTGCTCAGACATTGTTGTTGTTGTTTTAAATGTGACCAATATCAGATTACAGTTTGAACAGGTCCTGAACTGACTCTGTCACACAACATGCTGTCATGCATGTAAATGCTGGAGGACCTTTTGAATTTTAAAATCTGAGAGATATACAGTTTTTAAGATTTGGGTTTTGGTTAGGTATGATGTGTGTTCTGTTGAGAGATCTTTGCATAGGCTTTTTCTGTTTTGTTTTTTTCTGTTCAGGTTTTTCTGGCATTATACCTCACTAGTGGTAGCTACTTATTTTACGGGAATAACATCCTCACTCACACACATTCACACTGATCCACATCCCGCACACTGATCCATTTCCTTTCCGAACTCATCCGGCATTCTCTCAACCATTTACACCTCCTGTAGTGTCCTCAAAACATCTGAACCATAGAAAAGGGGAGAGAAAGGGATAGAAATCATGTGCAAAGAAAACATATTTGCTAGAGTTTGTGTTGTTTCATAAAGACCTCTATTATATCCAGAGAAAGCTGTCATACTTTTTTACTTCAGCTGATATTTCTCAAAGCTAGGTTTCTCTTTGAAAGTCAATTTCTGTATAGTCTTGGCTACAAAAAAGCAAATAGAACCTGTTTTCATGTAGGGTTTTTGGCAGAACGTAAAATTATCAAACAAAACAGATTAAAAAAACATTAAACCATTGTTTTCATAGAACAATAGTTTTTTTATTACATCATATAAAACCACTTTGTGTAATTTGCCTTTGCACACAAAACCTTAGTTACTGAAATACTCTGTGACAACTAACCCCGGTCTTTATTTGCATGTATAAATATTACATAGAATGGCATCCTCCTGCACAGGTGTTACTTTCACCAGTTTCCCGTATAGCTCCCTTTAGTTGTGACACAGGTTTCATTGTCCCAGCATGATACAGCGTTTGCATCCGGATGAGCTGGCAAGCTATCTCCCAGATAGTCTGTCTGTTCATACGGCATCTCCGTTCTCGTAGATCAGACGGCATGGACAGCCATTTCATAATGATGGAGAGCTTGGACTTTACTGTCTCACACGAGCAAATTGCTTTCTGATAAGAATGGAGAAGTCGTTTACTCACAGTACAGTGGGGGCTTCGCCATTCACATACTCGAAATGAGAAATGATTGTGTGTGGAGGAGAATGCAAAATCCCTCCATAGACTGTAATGGAAGAAACTAACAAGATGATACCATCCACTAAATAGTATTGGTTATGTGTGATCATGTGGGGAGGTGCATGCCATACTCTGTAGCCATTATTGTATAATTTCTCCATTGCCGTTTTCATCTCAATCAGAACTAAGAGGGCTGGCATTTTATCACTTCCTACGAGCTATACCTTAAATTCAGCTCCAGCAGGCCTGCCATTCAGATTATTAGGGTCAGATCAATGAACTTACAAGACATCTTTCCCATCCAGAGCCCAACAGCCATCAAAAGATGCAAAGTGTTACAAGCTCGTATTTTGGCTCAAAACACTTTCAAGGAAGATTCTAAAGATGCTTCAATAGAAAAAAATGTTGCTCCATTTTCTAATCAGTGAAGATGAACCGAGTGAAATTCTGTCATGATGTAATTCTATAATGACTGAGTGAACTCCTTCTGACAGTAGGATAGAAAATAAATAAATAGGGATTTTTATCCATTTAGAGACAATACAATGTTCCTAGAAATCCACGCAACACTAATTCGTAATTGCAATAGCACTCATCAGGGTAAAACTGTAAGTATTTTTGGTCTTAGCTTTTGAAAAAGTTTTTTCCCCCCCAAAAAAATCCAGAGGAACACTTAGAATTCTGAAAGATGTTGGAATGTCTACCTCAGAATGAAAATTCAAAGAGAATACACCAATCTTCTTCCATTTTCCATTTTCTCATTTGCTGTACTCACCTCAGAGTGTATGACTGAAGCATTAGAACATTTCGTTCTCTTGCTGAGGTGAAATATTGACATTTTTGGACAAGCATAAACATAGAATATTTACACGGCCTGAAATGAAACAGATGTCAAAAGAAAAATGTATGCAAAATATTTTAAGGAGAATGAACCTGAACTTTCACATCAAACACATGCCAAGCTTCGACACTATATTGCAGATAGAACTGGATGTTGAAGCATTGCAGGCTTCTCAATGAACTCTAAGTCAGGTAGCATTGCATGCTACTCCAAAAGTGTTTTCACTCAGTCTCCACTGTTATGAGCACATTATTTCTCCCTCAGTGGGATATAATGTGGAATGATATGTTGTCCTTGTCGTCTCTCATTTGATGAATGCTCCATCTTCAGCTAATGGAAGATTTCTCACAGCTTCAATACACCATAAAACTTCTAGGAAGCTCTTACAACTGTATAACCTTGAGTGGGATTAAAACATCCAAACAGTCCCCTTTCAGTATTATATATGCAATGATGGATCAGCTTTACTGAAGCTAATTGCTAGCACAATTGCTTCTAATTATATTAATGCCTCATCAGTTTGACTGGGCCTTGATTAGTAAAACCTGATGGAAAGCCTTTAAAATTCATTTCCATATCATAAATCCTAAATGTCTCATTTGGAAAATTAAGTGTGATAAAAAGTCAGATAACTGTTCAGCAATTAACTATGAAACTAAATATGATAATCTTGTTCAGAGTATGCTTATCCACTTTCACACAATCTTTTCACCTTGTCTTTCAAACAACTGAAAATGTGTGAAATCACAATGTACTAAAACAAAAAAAACAACTTTAATAAATAAAAGCTTCCCTGTTTTAAAAGTATTTGAGGCAGTTTGTAGAATACATAAATGTATAAATATTTTATCATTAAACTTATAGTTCCAAATTAAAAATATCTGGAACTTGCACGTTTATGTTAATGTATGCTACATATTTGTTTATAAACATGCTTTGTGTATTAACAGGAAGGATGGGGAGCATTTGTTTTAATATAAATATACTCAAGTGTGAATGGATTGCCACCTAGTGGAGGGGTGTGGATGTTAAGGATAGAAAAGAATTCTTACTGTAGTCTTTATTTCATTCATTTATTTGAGATGATTTACAAAAGACCATGAGTTAATATACCATTTTCGAAATATATTCCACTTTGTAGAAAAAAAAAAAAAAAAAATCAAGTGAAAGCTGATAGCATACAATATCATTGGCAATGCAAAGGTAAAAAAAAGATTGTTTCCACTAATGCACTATTTACAATTTCCATTTTATATTTTCGACGTACATGTCCCTCTATATTACAAAGACAAATGTGTAAGGCATGAGTAGCTGTATGTTTGAAACAGTAATCAAATATACAAGTTACACATAAGACACAGTGAAGTGAATCAATTAAAAACACAAGAACAGGTGCCTCGGTCCTTTGAATTGGAATGTAGAACATGGATTCTTTTGTTTGTTTGGTCATGAAGTTTTTGAGTCAGATCTAGGACAGCAGGACTAGGGCCTTGGGATGCATCCAAAATCACTAACTGCCGAAGTTGAGGCAGATGCTGAAGCTGAAGAAACACTGATGCTGGTACGTTCTGGTGTCTGAAAGAGAGAAGTCATTTAGAATGAAAGTTTACAGGAGGTCAGATACGCACAAAAAGCAGTACGTTTACTTATTTTGACATAATATAGATTTACAATTCACGATAAAAGAACTCACCTCACTTTAAGGAGCTGCAGCTTTGGGAACATCTGAGGCATTTCTTTGATTATATCACGGATGTCGTGACAACACAAGTCCAAGTGGAAGTGAAGGAGATCTGGCACCTGCTCTGCCAAGATCCTGACTGCCTTCAAATCTGCGTTCACTCCCACGAGAGACAAACGCTGCACAGTCCTGGGTATTGAGTTAACATAGAGTCCGAGTGGGAATCCTACTAGAAGATGCAAAAAGACAAAAATGTAGAGGATTTATTGTTAAATCAAATACGGTCAAAATAAAGTGCTGATTTGTTCCTCTTATGTTCTTCCCTAACATGCTAGTAAATGATCAACATTTTCTAAAATCCGCTGTCAATAGATTAAATCAATAGTTTAGTAGTAAAATAATATATGTATAAATATAACAAATATATATTTAATTAATAAAAAGGACATTTACTACCAATACTAGCAATTATTAATACTAATTATTGTTATATTTTATTCATAAACCTGTGGGTACCAATGAAACTGAAAAACTGATTTTCTGAGTTGTGATTCTTTCAAGTAAGCAATATGCTGTCGGTTTTAAATCGTTATATTATTTTAATAATTAGTTATCTTATGGCATCCTTTGAAGCTTCCGGTTGAAGATTTTCTATCGAATCTCTGAGGTAAAAATGAAGGATAACCCGTGTTTATGCGTTATTTTATACTTACAATAAATGTTGAGATCCGAGAGTGCATGAAGCCCTTGCAACCATTTTGTGAGACGGCAAAAGTCTGGATTATCGATACAATGTTTATAATGCACCGTCAGTTTGGTCAGGGAGGACAGAGCGTCGAAGGCAGCAGGGGGGAGGCAGGGGTCTTTATAGTTCAGCAGCTCCAGGCTCCTAATCTCTGCATCGGGACTCTCTCCTGAGTGAAAGACATTTGTGAAAATCTTCCCTTTACTTAACTTATATTTATTTTCTGAAAGCATACATACCAGCACGCCCACACGCTTTAGTTGGACAAAAATAATCATCAGGAAGAATCCCATACTTTGGTCCCATTTTCCAGGAAAGGTGTTTTAAGTTGGGCAGACGCCTCAACAAGCCATGAAGGACAGGTTTAAGGATAGGATTGTTATTGTCGTGGTAGTGCAGTGAGGTAAGATTGACAAGTTGCGAAGTAGCAGCACTTATCTCTGATACTGAAGCTCTCTGGACCTCACACAAGCTGAGATGAGTCAGGTGTCTCAAAGATAAAAGTGAGCTGGTCAGACTCCGACAGCAACATTGACGGATGACAAGCCTCTCGAGGTGTTTCAGAGCACCCAGCTCTGCCAGAGCTCTGCCATCACTGCACTGAGCCAGAGTCACGGAACTGATCCACGGCAGCGAAGTCGCAATGTGCTGCAAAGCCTTTGCGTTTGCCTTCTGAACAACGATGGACTTCGTTTTCCTTTGGCGCAGAGTTCTCCAAAAATGGGAGTCGTAGATTTCGACCTTTTTGAGGACAATAACGCTGTCTTTCCATAAGGTCCAATGGTCGACCAGTCTTTTAAAGCACGTGCAGCTTAAACGAACACTTAATTTGTCACGGCCAGAGAGAAATCCAAACACGCGGATCCAGATCTCATCTGGTAGTTGAATCGCAGACATCGTCTCCTTCATCCTCACATGTATTTCCTAACATTTAGGAACACTTATAAACTACTCATTTTGTATTATTTTTGTATAATGCGTACACATGTCGTTTTTCTTCTTCTTCTGTGGATTTATTGGCGGGTTACAACCCAACTGAAAATGTCCTTCTTCTTCTTCTTATTTCTTTTTTATGGCGGTTGATAAACAACTTTTTAGTGTGCATTACCGCCACCTTCTGAAATGGAGTGTGGATCAGAATAGCTTACAATCCCCGTTACAAAACATAAATAAATAATTATAATAATAATACATTATCATTCCCCTCGTTATAAACACAGTTTTAATAATAACTATATTCTATATCCTTCTAATAAGCCCAGTTTTTTCCATATAAAAAATATAGCTTTATACCCCACATGCCCTATCTGAATTCATTTGTAATATTTTCTTAATTTCAAATCTAATCTTTCAGAATCATCCTTTACTGCGTGTACCCAGGACAATTAATAAGTACATGCTCTATTGATTCTGTACTATTACACTGCTCACACAACCCAGTTTCATGTTTCCCTGTTATTTTAAGTGTACTAGTTAATCCCGTATATGCCCAAATCTCATTCTCGAAATAATGTCCTCTTCTTTTTTTTATATTTCAAACATTAATTCTGATTCCTTTTCCAATGTTTAAACATACCAAAGAGTGTTCTTCCATATGTTCTTCTATTACCCCATCAGTAGAACATTGTGTGCATTAAAATCCCACCATATTACTTTACCATCACCTCCCACTGAATTCAAGCTCTCAGTTGTTAATTGATTGTATGGATTACAAAAATTCTGAATTTTTACTTTCCTGGCTATATCCATCAACACTTCAATAACACACTCCATTTGTGTATCAGTTATTATCGCTCTATATGCCACCCCATTTTTAACAGACATTGCACACCCACCACCACTCTCATCTATCCTATCCTGAAGTTCCTACTCGTTTTATAACTCATGTATGTATATATATATATATATATATATATATATATATATATATATATATATATATATATATATATATATATATATATATATACATAATTTGAACTCTTGGCAATTTGTAATTATATAACACTGACGGCTAATCGAGTCTAATGATATTGATGCACCTTCTGGCTGTTCTAGTAACTGAATCTGATCTACTGATGTATCATTATATCCTAGGTACGAGCCGCTGCAGATATTATAATTTTCCATTTTTCAGTGCTTTTGTTTGTTTGAGCAGTAGAGTTGAGCACGAGTCGTTCTTTCGAGTGGATCTTTTCAGTTGATCAATTGAACCGGTTCATGTAACCGGTCTGAACGAATCGTTCATATTGAAAAGATGTTGGAAAATACTTTGATTTATAAGCCGAATGGCTGATGGCTCAACAAACTTAACCGGGAAACATTACAATAAACGACATAGTTAATAAATCAGAATGGGAAAACGAACAGCAAGATGCAACGTGGTGCGTTTTTGAAGTAAAAGAATCACATAACTGCTTTTAACCAATTCTTTACAATTAACTCTTCGAAAGAACCGATTTTCTTAAACGAATCACTTCCTAGTAGCATTGACGGAAGTGACGCAGTCCTTGAGCGACGCGAGACGTTAGCCGCGCTTTATCCGGGAAAATTCAAACGAGTTTTTATGGTAAGTGAGTTATTATTATTATTTTTTTTTTTGTAAAGTTACGCCATAATGTTATTCATTCAACTATATATTAAGTTAGGTCTTTATTTCACCCAGTGATATGTAAACGATAATTTTACACGGGATTTGTCGACGGATAAGTGCACGGGGTTATTATCGTTTAAGCTTGAAATCGTTAGAGAAGGTGTTTATGGTAAAATTCCATTAAGATTATTTTTTTTCTTCTCATTTTTAATGTTATTTTATAACTGCTGTTGCGTGTCTTACAAATAATGTGACTGATTATTTGTGGAAGTGTCAAATTTTATAGACAATCTTCACTTTTTCCACTTCTTTTGCTAATTTTTTGTTGCATCTTATAGGATTTTGCTGAGAACATGGATCACAACGGGTCTGTAAACAGTTAGACTGACTTTCCTCTTACATAACAATGTATCATCCACTACAAGACTATTTCATACCTCCTGAAATCCCTAAGTCTGGCGGCATGATCACACCAGTCAAAACCATACCTAAAACAGCTCACAACTGGGCAGCTGGGTCAGGCAGAAAGATTTCAAACAGAGACGTGTTGGTGATGAACTCAACTGCACAGAGTGCAGAAGAAAATAGCCCAAATATCGCCTGTGAGCTCAGCAGCATCAATGCCACGGCAGAGGTTGCCCCTCAATACAAAACTGACCTGATACTGAAGAGGTGCACTGAGACACCAGCAAAGATTTTTGCAAGAATGAAGGCAAAAGTTCAGAGACAAAATTCTGCAGGGCATGAGGCAGCCTCTGATCATTTAAGCAACCAGGAGATCTGTGGTCGTATCCCCTTGAACCCTGTGGTCCAGTACTCACAAAAGAGTAACGCCAACCAGGAGACATATGTGTTAGCCCTCTCACCTCCACAGTCGCCGAGAGGAGATGCACAGGCTGGAGAAATGGACTTGCCACAAGAAAGTCATTCCATCAATGTCCATAAAGTGCCTGGAAGACAAAATGGAACTTTTAATACTGAGTCAGAGTCATTTATTGGTAAGTTCTCTCTCTCTCTCTCTCTCTCTCTCTGTATATATATATATATATATATATATATATATATATATATATATATATATATATATATATATATATATATATATATATATATATATTATTATTATTATTTATTATTTATTTTTTCAGATGTACATATTGCTGTAATTGAATTCTTTTAGTTTCACTTTTCTTTTATTATTTGTGTGTCTAGAGCCATTTGTTTTACTGGAGAAGGTTCCTGGGGAGATGTTCTCTGAGATGAAAGCAATACTGAAAACAAATGCCGGAGAATCTTCATAACAGAAACAGGCGTATGATTCATATATACATTTTTGTCTTAGCAATTGACATCTCTGACATTTCCCTGACATTTCAGCACAGCTGTATTCAGTGTGACTTATACAGTCTGTTGTGTTTGTTTACTTAAGAGACTTGTGTGCTGTTGGATAAGGTGGTTCCTGATGAGACATTAGCCCAGCTTCAGCAGAAACCCATCAATTATCCGAGTGGAAATAGAGGTATAATATTTTAATTCACCCTGCATTACTATGTGTCTGGATATGAATCTCCCTTTTCAAAAGCATATACTGATATAAAGCTTTGTTTATAATGACCAGTTGTATGTGTGTGTGTGTGTGTGTGTGTTTATTTATCTTAGTTTGTTTGTTGTTTTGTACATTGGAAACATCTTCTTTCACCAAGACTTGACAATAGATCTGATTCAGATTTTTTTTTAATTACATACACAGACATAGACCTACTGTAATCTGATCATAATGCAAAAGTAATGCACACAGAGAGCAATATGACAATGATCATAATGCATGTGTTATGAAATTTGATTACAGGTGGTTGTGTATTTGGTGAGAGGAGCATTTCTGTAGAAAAAGACAATGAGGAAGACCTCCAAAATGACACGTCCAGTAGTCCCGAGACTGGTCTGTTTGGTCAGTCGGAGTGCACAGAAGTGGTCGCTGGACCCCTCAGTCCTCTCATAATCTTCTGGAAGATCCTCTCCTGCTGCTTTCTCCTCGAGTATTGATCCCACGAAAGCAAGTGTCTGTGTTTCAGTCAAAAGAACAAGCTAGACAAGCGGCCATAGCGCTAGATGAAGGAACCAAAGTAAGTTAAAGAAATTGTGTATTTTTATTTTCTTTTGTGGTTTTTAAGATAATTGACAATGAAATGCCAAAAAAAGTGATTTGGTGGTTTTATATTTTGTAATGGTGGTGACATTATTGTTGTCTTTTAGGTGAGGGGGATTCATTTAAAAGACTGGGTTTTGAAACTGCTCAACAAAGATATAGTGGTTGATGGTATTCGCATGTAAGATTTTCTTTTTCCTTTTTTTCCTGTATTCGTTTTGTTTGATTGCTGTGCTTTTGGTATATCTTGAAGACTTGTCATATTGTCTTGTGCTACATTATAAATGAAGGTAAATCTTATTATATTACAGCATTATGCTTTTCATTAATAGTAACCCATTGCAAATATTAGCTGTATGATTTCAGATATCATGTAGCTCTAATGTGGTTTTGTTTGATACTTACAGAGACACTATGATACCTTGGCATAGCAGTTTCATCATTGAAAGAGTCTCGAGTAATGTGCTCAAGACCTCATCTGGCAGAACTTACGTCCTCGTTGGGAAAATGGCCAAACATCCCAATTCATGTAAGAAAAATGCTTTTTAAATAAGGTTGCCATACTTTGATTGTATACTTCATTTAACAGTTTTGATTTTACCATTACAGCGTTTCCATCATGGTTTTTGAAGAAGTTTCTGTTTGGGTTTCCAAAAATGTGGAAAGAGTACCTGGATCAGTTTTTGAGTGGTCATATGGGGTATGTTGCCTCAACTCTGTTATTATGTAATGTATTATCAAATAATAAAAAAAAAACTACATTTAATTAAACAATTTACCTATTTTTGATTTAGATCACAGAAAAGTCAGAAGGATGACAGCTGTGTGAAACCTCCCAAAGCAAGAAATCAACAGGCTTCTAAAAACTCAGCATCCAAACATCCCAAGATTCAAGGCATTATAACCTGTGAGTACATCATATGTTGTATGAGCAAAGAATGGCCTGTGTATAGTGATGTCCGATGTGACTGAGTATTGTTCTTTTGAGTGACTTCTTTTTGAAGAATCAGTTTGAACAGGTTCACAAATCAATCTGACTCTTTTGTTACGGAATCGATCAAAATTTATTTATTTCTAGCTGCATTTATATTTTATTGGTCTCTGGATCTTGAATGTTTGGAATCCCAATTAAAATATTTAGTTTAAACTCTGGTTATCAACATCGGATTGAAATGGTCATGTTATTGTTGTACAGCTCCCATCACTCCCACTGATGGCATTCAGCCGGGCACTGCAAAAGTTTCCCGCAGTGGCCGACTCATCAAAGCGCCATTGGAATACTGGAAAGGAGGGAGGATTGTTATGGACTCTGACATGAATGTCACTGTCCATGAAGACTATTCTACCTCACTGCTGTCCACGGTACTCCTCATTTCATTTAGCAGTGCAAACAGTGTATTTTGATCTCTAGTGACACTTGCAAGGACTTTATATATTGTTATGGTGCAAGTGGGCCATTTCTTAAAGTCCCCCTGTAGTCAATAATGTTATCCCTTTAAATTCATCACCAAAATGACATATTCAAAAGACATTTTTTTTTTTTTTTTTTCCTGGGAAAAATTCTTCATGCCTTAAAATAGCTTGTAACTCTACACCCTTGCTTCATTTAGTATACGCAGATCCATAAATATGCATATTAGTCTCGCCTCCACTCACTCACCAGCCCATATGGTCAACTTTTACTCAAGTTATATGTAGTAAACGCTGCACAAAGGTATCGCTCTTTACAACAACGGACACATAACGGTAATTAAGATGATTAGCCTTTTGCTTGACTTTATTAAACAGCTAATAATATGTTGCTAATGTTACACAAACCATGTTCCTGTTCACCATCTCTGTCTGCCTTCTAAAAATCAGCATCCTTAGAAACACTTTGAACATCATAGAATGTCAGTAGAGAAAGGCATAAAGTTCAGCATAATATCATGATACATCATATACACAATTCACCTGCTATATTGCTAAATGTACACGGTTTTTCATATCAACAGAAAAATATACCAGTGCGGCATTTCTTAAGACTCCCCTGATTCGCAGCACAGTAATGATGATATGCTAAAGCCCGCCCGCACGTTGACATAATTGGTTACAAGTACTGGATGGTATGACAAAAAAATTTACATCACAGTGTTTTTCAAAATTATACCAGTTTCATGGTTTATGGCAGTATTTTTTCCCCCATGCATGACATGGATGTTAACCACATTTTCTACTGATTGAGAGAGGAAATACTGCAGCAGATTGACTTATAATGCCTTATTTTACTGTCATGATGAGTGAATATTGTAGAAAAATACCACACTAGAATTAATACAGGTTTGCAAAGTGCCACAAAAGGATGCTGTGGGGAGACAACAACAACCAATAAAACACAGACATGCAACACGCTGGAATATTAAAATATGACCACAGAGAGAGAAAAACAGCGTTGAAGGCACCTTGATGCATTTTAAAAATCTAACCATATAAAACAACAAACTGCCAAAATGAGGGAGATGCGCAGAAGAACATTTAAAAGGTCTAATAAGGTTTTCAATACATTTAAGCGCATTACAGTCTCTGAACAAACGACATGAGGGAGTTTAACATGGTAAGAATCAAGGCAAACTTTTTGCCCAGTCTACTACATCATTGTCTTCTGTGTATCAGAATAATCCATCTTGTCATCGTGTTCATGATCACACGGCTATATCAGTGTCCTTATTTGCACATATTTCATTTGAAGTCGACGTTATATGCGCATACACTGTGCTGGTTCATGTTTAGAGCACTAGAGTATATGAAATATGTCCATTAAAAACTTAAACCCGCTCACTCCGGTCTGTAGCTGATCTATATGATCCATGTGGTGAGCGTTGTTAAACTCAAAGCGGTGATCCGCGCAGAAACCGCTCTCATGCTCGCGCTGCGTGTTTGTTTGAATTCTCCGCTGTAATGTGATCTCAGCTGTGCTCTCACCACAGTGAAAAAGGACCCCTCTCAAACAGTGTCACACTGCGCCGCGTTCCGAATGTTGTTTAAGCGACTTACACCGGTATTGCGGTTTAATAAAAATTAATATCATAACAAAAATAAATACTGGTATTCTGTATGAACCAGTATACCATCCAGCACTATTTACAAGGTCTTTGGTTCACTGGACTTTTAAGGAGAAAATACTCAGCAATGGTGTTGACTTATGAATTTGTACATGGTTTGTCTTAAAGCATATTAAAAACACCACATAGACATATAAACAACATTTAAAAACTAGATTTTCACCACAGGGGGTCTTTAAATTTGATGTTATTTTTCTTTCCAGCCGAAGAAGCCAGTAACGCTGGCAACATCACAAATCACAGAGGAAAGAACTCTGGGGAGAGGTGTGTATTGATAACATGCTTGTATTTTTAAAGTGCATTTTCTTTTTCATTGCAAAATTTTCTAATTTGTTTTACAAAAGGGAGGCGTAACACATCTAGCAGTGAAGATGAAGTGTCAGTGCCAATGAGAAGGATCAATCAACGTTCCAAACCCCAAAGGAATGCCCCATCTCAAAGCAATCAAATAGAGAGCACAACACTGAATAAACCTAGAAGAGCTCAGAAAGGACCCCCGGTTGTGTCCGCCAACTCTAATTCGGGTCATGCAGTGAAACAAAAGTCTAGTCGACCTCAAAGAGCCTCTCTGAGAAAACAACAGTTCAGAGGAGAGGAAACCACTGTGGGTTCTGGGGCAGAAATGACAGAGAACACACAAGTTGATGCAGTGAATGCTAATTTCTCACTTGGAGATGGAGGAATGTCATATGATGAACAGGAAACTGGCACTGAGAATGATTCAAAGACAAACCGCAACAGAAAGTCCTCCCAAAAACAAATCCAGGGTGAACCGCACTCCATGCCACACGATAACAGTTCCGTGCGCCGAAGCTCTCGCTTAAGCTCCAGAGCCCAATACTCTACTGACTCAAACAGCTCAATTACATCTCCAGACTCTCCAAAAAGGCCAAGAGGAAAAGGGTCCACAGACTATAAACGAGAAATGCAGAGAAATTCAGATGATGCTGGGGCAGGAGATTCTATACATTTTCCCACAGATGATGATGAAGAGAAACGACAACTTGACAAGAAGGCTACATTATTATTGAAGAGGATAAGACAAAGGAAAGGTAAATCTGAACTTAAAATTAATGGACACCTGGTTTCCTCAGAGGACATGTATTCTGAGTACTCCGAGGATAAGGAAAGTGCGGTTTCAAATAACAGAAGATCAAAGAAATCTGAAATGGAAAAAGCAAACACTAGAAGCAAAAAGCCACAAGCCAAAAACAGCAATCCGAATGAACAAGATGAGCTATTGGATGGAAAATGGACTGAAAAAGAGCTACAAAAACTACACGAGTAAGCTTTCATCTTGACAGACGATCTAAAGTTGTTTTTTAAAATGAATGTTTTCTGGCCATGATTTTATGAATGCACATCATTTAATTAAAAACCATTTAGAAACGTAGACAGATCATATCACCACTGTGTATCTCTTTGGACAGGGCTGTCAACTCATTACCCAAGCACAAGAGCGGTTACTGGGCAAACGTTGCATATGTTGTTGGAACTCGTTCGGCTGAAGAGTGTCAGGAACAGTATAATGCCCATCAGAAGACCAACAAAAAACCCAGAAAAAGAGCATCAAAGAAACCAGCAGCAACTGAGGAGCCAGGTACCTATCCTTTACAGCAGGGGTGGGGAACGGTGATCCAGAAGGGCCACTCTCTTGCAGAGTTTAGCTCCTACCCTAATCAAACACACCTGAAGCTAATCAGGGTCTTCAGGATTACTGATGTTACAGGCAGGGGAGTTTTTTTCAGGGTTGGAGCTAAACCCTGAGAGAGTGGCCCTTCTGGATCAACTTTCCCCACCCCTGCTTTACAGTAAAATTTGATGAGTTATGTTTTTACAAATTATGGAAGATTTTGTTTGCAAATCCATATAATTGAAAATACCTGACCTGTTTTGCTCACAGGAAAGGAAATAGTTGAAATAACTGCTAAAGCTGGAACTCTTAAAAGGAGACAGCAGATGAGGCATTTCTTGGACCACATGCCCAAAGATGACCATGATGATGTGTTTACCAGCTCACCAATGCACAATAAACAAATCAAGGTGCTTTTATGTTGGTTGATTTAAATCCACATACTTGAACTAGATTTCATATGAATTGCACACACACACACACACACCTGATAAAGCCTGAATCAGATATCTTGTTTATACTGCAAACAATCTAACTTGACCATTGTCTTTTGAAGTTGCCTGTATTTGCTGCAAATGGAGATGATGAGGATTTCAGCCAGCTCCAGAACCCTCAGACACCGAGTTCTAGCATCTCTAATACTGCTAAAACCCCTCAGTGTCTGCACATCAGCCCAGGAATGATGGGATCCATCAATAAGTGTGTTTTTATCTCGACTGCCAAAGCAGACATTTTCATGCTTTTGGAGTCTTTAGAGAGCGGATGCTGAGTGTACTCGTCAGTTTAATTTGCATCTTCATATAAATCAGTGTTTTTGTTTTGTTTATCTTAAGGAATAACATGGACAAGTACAT
>JAGHMJ010000032.1:2630240-2648672 GCA_018749465.1 Paracanthobrama guichenoti | reverse complement strand
ATACAGTAAATCGGGAGTCTCTGCAGTAAATCATGCCAGAGTCTCTACAGTAAATCATGGAGCCCTACAGTGGAGTCACTGCAGTAAATCATGGAGTCTCTACAGTAAATCATGGAGTCTCTACAGTAAATCATGGTGAGTGCAGTAAATCATGTCTCTACAGTAAATCATGTGGAGTCTTCTACAGTAAATCATGTGGAGTCTCTGCAGTAAATCGTGGAGTCCCTGCAGTAAATCATGGAGAGTCGCTGCAGTAAATCATGCGGAGTCATCTGCAGTAAATCATGGAGTCTCTGCAGTAAATCGTGGAGTCTCTGCAGTAAATCATGGAGAGTCTCTACAGTAAATCATGTGGAGTCGCTGCAGTAAATCATGAGGAGTCTCTACAGTAAATCATGTGGAGTCGCTGCAGTAAATCATGTGGAGTCGCTACAGTAAATCATGGGAGTCTCTACAGTAAATCATGTGGAGTCGCTGCAGTAAATCATGGAGTCTCTACAGTAAATCATGTGGAGTCGCTGCAGTAAATCATGGAGTCTCTACAGTAAATCATGGAGTCGCTGGCAGTAAATCATGTGGAGTCGCTACAGTAAATCATGTGGAGTCGCTACAGTAAATCATGCGTGGAGTCTCTACAGTAAATCATGGGAGTCGCTACAGTAAATCATGTGGAGTCGCTGCAGTAAATCATGGAGTCGCTACAGTAAATCATGTGAGTCGCTACAGTAAATCATGTGGAGTCGCTACAGTAAATCATGTGGAGTCGCTGCAGTAAATCATGTGAGAGTCTCTACAGTAAATCATGTGGAGTCTCTACAGTAAATCATGTGGAGTCGCTACAGTAAATCATGTGGAGTCGCTGCAGTAAATCATGGAGTCGCTGCAGTAAATCATGTGGAGTCGCTGCAGTAAATCATGTGGAGTCGCTACAGTAAATCATGTGGAGTCGCTGCAGTAAATCATGAGGAGTCTCTACAGTAAATCATGGAGTCGCTCTACAGTAAATCATGTGGAGTCGCTGCAGTAAATCATGGGAGTCTCTACAGTAAATCATGGAGTCGCTGCAGTAAATCATGTGGAGTCTCTGCAGTAAATCATGCGGAGTCGCTACAGTAAATCATGTGGAGTCGCTACAGTAAATCATGTGGAGTCGCTACAGTAAATCATGGAGTCTCTACAGTAAATCATGTGGAGTCTCTGCAGTAAATCATGTGGAGTCGCTGCAGTAAATCATGTGGAGTCACTGCAGTAAATCATGTGGAGTCGCTGCAGTAAATCATGTGGAGTCGCTGCAGTAAATCATGTGGAGTCGCTGCAGTAAATCATGTGGAGTCACTGCAGTAAATCATGTGGAGTCGCTGCAGTAAATCATGGAGTCGCTGCAGTAAATCATGTGGAGTCTCTGCAGTAAATCATGGAGTCGCTGCAGTAAATCATGTGGTGTCGCTACAGTAAATCATGGGAGTCGCTGCAGTAAATCATGTGGAGTCGCTGCAGTAAATCATGTGGAGTCGCTACAGTAAATCATGGAGTCTCTGCAGTAAATCATGTGGAGTCTCTACAGTAAATCATGTGGAGTCGCTACAGTAAATCATGTGGAGTCGCTGCAGTAAATCATGTGGAGTCGCTGCAGTAAATCATGCGGAGTCGCTACAGTAAATCATGTGGAGTCGCTGCAGTAAATCATGTGGAGTCACTGCAGTAAATCATGGAGTCTCTACAGTAAATCATGTGGAGTCGCTGCAGTAAATCATGTGGAGTCGCTGCAGTAAATCATGTGGAGTCGCTGCAGTAAATCATGTGGAGTCGCTGCAGTAAATCATGGAGGAGTCGCTACAGTAAATCATGTGGAGTCGCTACAGTAAATCATGTGAGTCGCTGCAGTAAATCATGTGGAGTCGCTGCAGTAAATCATGTGGTGTCGCTACAGTAAATCATGGAGTCGCTGCAGTAAATCATGTGGAGTCGCTGCAGTAAATCATGTGGAGTCGCTGCAGTAAATCATGTGGAGTCGCTGCAGTAAATCATGTGGAGTCTCTACAGTAAATCATGTGGAGTCGCTACAGTAAATCATGTGGAGTCACTGCAGTAAATCATGTGGAGTCGCTGCAGTAAATCATGGAGTCGCTGCAGTAAATCATGGAGAGTCTCTACAGTAAATCATGTGGAGTCGCTGCAGTAAATCATGGAGAGTCGCTGCAGTAAATCATGTGGAGTCGCTACAGTAAATCATGTGAGTCGCTACAGTAAATCATGGAGTCTCTACAGTAAATCATGAGTCGCTGCAGTAAATCATGTGGAGTCTCTGCAGTAAATCATGGGAGTCTCTACAGTAAATCATGTGGAGTCTCTACAGTAAATCATGGAGTCGCTACAGTAAATCATGGAGTCGCTACAGTAAATCATGGGAGTCGCTACAGTAAATCATGGGAGTCGCTGCAGTAAATCATGTGGAGTCACTGCAGTAAATCATGGAGTCTCTACAGTAAATCATGTGGGAGTCTCTGCAGTAAATCATGTGGAGTCTCTACAGTAAATCATGTGGAGTCGCTGCAGTAAATCATGGGAGTCGCTGCAGTAAATCATGGGAGTCGCTGCAGTAAATCATGTGGAGTCGCTGCAGTAAATCATGGAGTCGCTGCAGTAAATCATGGAGTCGCTACAGTAAATCATGTGGAGTCTCTGCAGTAAATCATGGAGTCTCTGCAGTAAATCATGTGGAGTCGCTGCAGTAAATCATGTGGAGTCGCTGCAGTAAATCATGTGGAGTCGCTGCAGTAAATCATGGAGTCTCTACAGTAAATCATGTGGAGTCGCTGCAGTAAATCATGCGGTGTCGCTACAGTAAATCATGGGAGTCTCTACAGTAAATCATGTGGAGTCGCTGCAGTAAATCATGTGGAGTCGCTGCAGTAAATCATGTGGAGTCGCTACAGTAAATCATGAGGAGTCTCTACAGTAAATCATGTGGAGTCGCTGCAGTAAATCATGTGGAGTCGCTACAGTAAATCATGGAGTCGCTGCAGTAAATCATGGGAGTCGCTGCAGTAAATCATGTGGAGTCGCTGCAGTAAATCATGTGAGTCGCTGCAGTAAATCATGTGGAGTCGCTACAGTAAATCATGGAGTCTCTACAGTAAATCATGGAGTCGCTGCAGTAAATCATGGGAGTCGCTACAGTAAATCATGTGAGTCGCTGCACAGTAAATCATGTGGAGTCGCTGCAGTAAATCATGTGGAGTCGCTACAGTAAATCATGTGGAGTCGCTACAGTAAATCATGGAGTCTCTGCAGTAAATCATGTGGAGTCGCTGCAGTAAATCATGTGGAGTCGCTGCAGTAAATCATGAGGAGTCTCTACAGTAAATCATGTGGAGTCGCTGCAGTAAATCATGGAGTCGCTGCAGTAAATCATGTGAGTCGCTACAGTAAATCAGTGTGGAGTCGCTGCAGTAAATCATGTGGAGTCGCTACAGTAAATCATGGAGTCTCTACAGTAAATCATGGAGTCTCTACAGTAAATCATGTGGAGTCGCTGCAGTAAATCATGTGGAGTCGCTACAGTAAATCATGTGGAGTCGCTGCAGTAAATCATGTGGAGTCGCTGCAGTAAATCATGGGAGTCGCTGCAGTAAATCATGGAGTCGCTACAGTAAATCATGTGGAGTCGCTGCAGTAAATCATGTGGAGTCGCTGCAGTAAATCATGTGGAGTCGCTGCAGTAAATCATGTGGAGTCGCTGCAGTAAATCATGTGGAGTCTCTACAGTAAATCATGTGGTGTCGCTACAGTAAATCATGTGGAGTCGCTGCAGTAAATCATGTGTGGAGTCGCTGCAGTAAATCATGTGGAGTCGCTGCAGTAAATCATGCGGTGTCGCTACAGTAAATCATGTGGAGTCGCTACAGTAAATCATGTGGAGTCGCTACAGTAAATCATGGGAGTCGCTACAGTAAATCAGTAAATCATGGAGTCTCTACAGTAAATCATGTGGAGTCGCTACAGTAAATCATGTGGAGTCGCTGCAAATCATGGGAATCATGTGGAGTCGCTGCAGTAAATCATGTGGAGTCGCTGCAGTAAATCATGGAGTCGCTACAGTAAATCATGTGGAGTCGCTGCAGTAAATCATGGAGTCGCTACAGTAAATCATGTGGAGTCGCTGCAGTAAATCATGGAGTCGCTGCAGTAAATCATGGAGTCTCTACAGTAAATCATGTGAGTCGCTGCAGTAAATCATGGAGTCGCTACAGTAAATCATGTGGAGTCGCTGCAGTAAATCATGAGTCTCTCAGTAAATCATGTAAATCGCTGCAGTAAATCATGGAGTCTCTACAGTAAATCGGTAAATCATGAGTCTCTACAGTAAATCATGGAGTCTCTGCAGTAAATCATGTGGAGTCGCTACAGTAAATCATGTGGAGTCGCTGCAGTAAATCATGTGGAGTCGCTACAGTAAATCATGTGGAGTCGCTGCAGTAAATCATGTGGAGTCGCTACAGTAAATCATGTGGAGTCGCTGCAGTAAATCATGTGGAGTCGCTGCAGTAAATCATGTGGAGTCGCTACAGTAAATCATGTGGAGTCGCTACAGTAAATCATGGAGTCGCTGCAGTAAATCATGTGGAGTCGCTACAGTAAATCATCATGGAGTCATGTAAATCATGAGTCTCTACAGTAAATCATGTGGAGTCGCTGCAGTAAATCATGGAGTCTCTACAGTAAATCATGGAGTCGCTACAGTAAATCATGTGGAGTCGCTACAGTAAATCATGTGGAGTCGCTACAGTAAATCATGTGGAGTCGCTGCAGTAAATCATGTGGAGTCGCTACAGTAAATCATGTGGAGTCTCTACAGTAAATCATGTGGGAGTCGCTGCAGTAAATCATGTGGAGTCTCTGCAGTAAATCATGGAGTCTCTGCAGTAAATCATGGAGTCTCTACAGTAAATCATGGGAGTCGCTGCAGTAAATCATGTGGAGTCGCTGCAGTAAATCATGTGGAGTCGCTGCAGTAAATCATGGAGGAGTCGCTGCAGTAAATCATGTGAGTCGCTACAGTAAATCATGTGGAGTCGCTACAGTAAATCATGGAGTCGCTGCAGTAAATCATGTGGAGTCGCTACAGTAAATCATGTGGAGTCGCTACAGTAAATCATGTGGAGTCGCTACAGTAAATCATGTGGAGTCGCTGCAGTAAATCATGGGAGTCGCTACAGTAAATCATGTGAGTCGCTGCAGTAAATCATGTGGAGTCGCTGCAGTAAATCATGGAGTCGCTACAGTAAATCATGGAGTCGCTGCAGTAAATCATGTGGAGTCTCTGCAGTAAATCATGGAGTCTCTACAGTAAATCATGTGGAGTCGCTGCAGTAAATCATGTGGAGTCTCTACAGTAAATCATGGAGTCGCTGCAGTAAATCATGGAGTCGCTGCAGTAAATCATGGAGTCTCTACAGTAAATCATGGAGTCGCTGCAGTAAATCATGGGAGTCTCTGCAGTAAATCATGTGGAGTCGCTGCAGTAAATCATGGAGTCGCTACAGTAAATCATGGGTCTCTGCAGTAAATCATGTGAGTCGCTGCAGTAAATCATGGAGTCTCTACAGTAAATCATGTGGAGTCGCTGCAGTAAATCATGGAGTCTCTGCAGTAAATCATGTGGAGTCGCTGCAGTAAATCATGGAGTCTCTACAGTAAATCATGTGGAGTCGCTGCAGTAAATCATGTGGAGTCGCTACAGTAAATCATGTGGAGTCGCTACAGTAAATCATGGAGTCGCTGCAGTAAATCATGTGGAGTCGCTGCAGTAAATCATGTGGAGTCGCTGCAGTAAATCATGTGGAGTCGCTACAGTAAATCATGCGGAGTCGCTACAGTAAATCATGTGGAGTCTCTACAGTAAATCATGTGGAGTCGCTGCAGTAAATCATGTGGAGTCGCTGCAGTAAATCATGCGGAGTCGCTGCAGTAAATCATGGAGTCGCTACAGTAAATCATGTGGAGTCGCTGCAGTAAATCATGTGGAGTCGCTGCAGTAAATCATGTGGAGTCGCTGCAGTAAATCATGTGGAGTCGCTGCAGTAAATCATGCGGTGTCGCTACAGTAAATCATGTGGAGTCGCTGCAGTAAATCATGCGGTGTCGCTACAGTAAATCATGGAGTCGCTACAGTAAATCATGTGGAGTCGCTACAGTAAATCATGGAGTCTCTACAGTAAATCATGTGGAGTCTCTACAGTAAATCATGTGGAGTCGCTGCAGTAAATCATGTGGAGTCTCTGCAGTAAATCATGTGTCTCTAGTAAATCATGTGGAGTCTCTGCAGTAAATCATGTGAGTCTCTACAGTAAATCATGTGGAGTCGCTACAGTAAATCATGGAGTCGCTGCAGTAAATCATGGAGTCTCTACAGTAAATCATGTGGAGTCGCTGCAGTAAATCATGGAGTCTCTACAGTAAATCATGTGGAGTCGCTGCAGTAAATCATGGAGTCGCTACAGTAAATCATGTGGAGTCTCTACAGTAAATCATGTGGAGTCGCTACAGTAAATCATGGAGTCTCTACAGTAAATCATGGGAGTCTCTCTACAGTAAATCATGTGGAGTCGCTACAGTAAATCATGGAGTCTCTACAGTAAATCATGGAGTCTCTACAGTAAATCATGTGGAGTCGCTACAGTAAATCATGTGGAGTCTCTGCAGTAAATCATGGAGTCGCTACAGTAAATCATGGGAGTCGCTACAGTAAATCATGCGGTGTCGCTGCAGTAAATCATGTGGAGTCGCTACAGTAAATCATGTGGAGTCGCTACAGTAAATCATGTGGAGTCGCTACAGTAAATCATGTGGAGTCGCTACAGTAAATCATGTGGAGTCTCTGCAGTAAATCATGGGAGTCTCTGCAGTAAATCATGTGGAGTCGCTGCAGTAAATCATGTGGAGTCTCTGCAGTAAATCATGGAGTCGCTGCAGTAAATCATGTGGAGTCGCTGCAGTAAATCATGTGGAGTCGCTACAGTAAATCATGTGGAGTCGCTGCAGTAAATCATGGAGTCGCTACAGTAAATCATGTGGAGTCTCTACAGTAAATCATGTGGAGTCGCTGCAGTAGTAAATCATGTGGAGTCGCTACAGTAAATCATGTGGAGTCTCTACAGTAAATCATGGAGTCGCTGCAGTAAATCATGTGGAGTCGCTGCAGTAAATCATGGGAGTCGCTACAGTAAATCATGTGGAGTCGCTACAGTAAATCATGGAGTCGCTGCAGTAAATCATGGAGTCGCTGCAGTAAATCATGTGGAGTCTCTACAGTAAATCATGGAGTCTCTACAGTAAATCATGTGGAGTCGCTACAGTAAATCATGTGGAGTCTCTACAGTAAATCATGTGGAGTCTCTACAGTAAATCATGGAGTCGCTACAGTAAATCATGGGAGTCGCTCTACAGTAAATCATGCGGAGTCGCTACAGTAAATCATGGAGTCGCTGCAGTAAATCATGGGAGTCGCTGCAGTAAATCATGTGGAGTCGCTACAGTAAATCATGTAAATCAATGTGGAGTCTCTACAGTAAATCATGTGGAGTCGCTGCAGTAAATCATGTGGAGTCGCTACAGTAAATCATGTGGAGTCTCTACAGTAAATCATGTGGAGTCGCTGCAGTAAATCATGGAGTCGCTACAGTAAATCATGTGGAGTCGCTACAGTAAATCATGTGGAGTCGCTGCAGTAAATCATGTGGAGTCGCTGCAGTAAATCATGTGGAGTCGCTGCAGTAAATCATGTGGAGTCGCTGCAGTAAATCATGGAGTCGCTACAGTAAATCATGTGGAGTCGCTACAGTAAATCATGGAGTCTCTACAGTAAATCATGTGGAGTCGCTGCAGTAAATCATGGAGTCTCTACAGTAAATCATGTGGAGTCGCTGCAGTAAATCATGGAGTCGCTACAGTAAATCATGTGGAGTCGCTACAGTAAATCATGTGGAGTCGCTGCAGTAAATCATGGAGTCTCTGCAGTAAATCATGGAGTCGCTGCAGTAAATCATGTGGAGTCGCTACAGTAAATCATGGAGTCGCTACAGTAAATCATGTGAGTCGCTGCAGTAAATCATGGGAGTCTCTACAGTAAATCATGTGGAGTCGCTGCAGTAAATCATGCGGAGTCGCTGCAGTAAATCATGAGGAGTCTCTACAGTAAATCATGGAGTCGCTGCAGTAAATCATGGAGTCGCTGCAGTAAATCATGTGGAGTCGCTGCAGTAAATCATGGAGTCGCTGCAGTAAATCATGGAGTCGCTACAGTAAATCATGTGGAGTCGCTACAGTAAATCATGTGGAGTCTCTACAGTAAATCATGTGGAGTCGCTGCAGTAAATCATGGAGTCGCTGCAGTAAATCATGGAGTCGCTACAGTAAATCATGTGGAGTCGCTGCAGTAAATCATGCGTGGAGTCGCTGCAGTAAATCATGTGGAGTCACTACAGTAAATCATGGAGTCGCTACAGTAAATCATGTGGAGTCGCTGCAGTAAATCATGCGTGGAGTCTCTACAGTAAATCATGGAGTCTCTGCAGTAAATCATGGGAGTCTCTACAGTAAATCATGTGGAGTCTCTGCAGTAAATCATGTGGAGTCTCTACAGTAAATCATGTGAGTCGCTACAGTAAATCATGTGTCTCTACAGTAAATCATGTGGAGTCTCTACAGTAAATCATGTGGAGTCGCTGCAGTAAATCATGTGGAGTCGCTGCAGTAAATCATGTGGAGTCGCTGCAGTAAATCATGGAGTCGTCTACAGTAAATCATGGAGTCGCTGCAGTAAATCATGTAAATCATGGGAGTCGCTACAGTAAATCATGTGGAGTCGCTACAGTAAATCATGTGGAGTCGCTACAGTAAATCATGGTCGTCTCTAAATCATAAAGTCATGGAGTAAATCATGGAGTCTACAGTAAATCATGTGGAGTCGCTGCAGTAAATCATGTGGAGTCACTGCAGTAAATCATGGAGTCTCTACAGTAAATCATGTGGAGTCGCTGCAGTAAATCATGCGGTGTCGCTACAGTAAATCATGGGAGTCTCTACAGTAAATCATGTGGAGTCGCTGCAGTAAATCATGGAGTCGCTGCAGTAAATCATGGAGTCTCTGCAGTAAATCATGTGAGTCGCTGCAGTAAATCATGTGGAGTCGCTGCAGTAAATCATGGAGTCGCTGCAGTAAATCATGGAGTCTCTGCAGTAAATCATGGAGTCTCTGCAGTAAATCATGTGGAGTCTCTGCAGTAAATCATGGGAGTCTCTACAGTAAATCATGAGGAGTCTCTACAGTAAATCATGGAGTCGTCTCTACAGTAAATCATGGAGTCGCTGCAGTAAATCATGGAGTCGCTGCAGTAAATCATGTGGAGTCGCTGCAGTAAATCATGGAGTCGCTGCAGTAAATCATGGAGTCGCTGCAGTAAATCATGGAGTCTCTACAGTAAATCATGTGGAGTCGCTGCAGTAAATCATGGAGTCTCTACAGTAAATCATGAGTCTCTACAGTAAATCATGGGAGTCGCTGCAGTAAATCATGGAGTCGCTACAGTAAATCATGGAGTCGCTACAGTAAATCATGTGGAGTCGCTACAGTAAATCATGTGGAGTCTCTGCAGTAAATCATGTGGAGTCGCTGCAGTAAATCATGGAGTCGCTGCAGTAAATCATGGGAGTCGCTGCAGTAAATCATGTGGAGTCGCTGCAGTAAATCGTGGAGTCGCTGCAGTAAATCATGTGGAGTCGCTACAGTAAATCATGTGGAGTCGCTACAGTAAATCATGTGAGTCTCAGTAAATCATGTGAGTCGCTCTACAGTAAATCATGTGGAGTCTCTACAGTAAATCATGTGGAGTCACTGCAGTAAATCATGTGGAGTCGCTGCAGTAAATCATGTGGAGTCAGTAAATCATGCGGTCGCTACAGTAAATCATGGAGTCGCTGCAGTAAATCATGTGGAGTCTCTACAGTAGTAAATCATGCGGAGTCGCTACAGTAAATCATGTGGAGTCGCTCTACAGTAAATCATGGAGTCGCTACAGTAAATCATGTGGAGTCTCTACAGTAAATCATGTGGAGTCGCTACAGTAAATCATGTGGAGTCGCTACAGTAAATCATGGAGTCGCTACAGTAAATCATGTGGAGTCGCTACAGTAAATCATGTGGAGTCGCTGCAGTAAATCATGCGGAGTCGCTGCAGTAAATCAGTAAATCATGTGGAGTCGCTACAGTAAATCATGTGGAGTCGCTACAGTAAATCATGTGGTGTCGCTGCAGTAAATCATGTGGAGTCACTGCAGTAAATCATGGAGTCTCTACAGTAAATCATGTGGAGTCGCTGCAGTAAATCATGGAGTCTCTACAGTAAATCATGTGGAGTCGCTGCAGTAAATCATGGAGTCTCTACAGTAAATCATGGAGGAGTCTACAGTAAATCATGTGGAGTCGCTACAGTAAATCATGGAGTCTCTACAGTAAATCATGTGGAGTCGCTGCAGTAAATCATGGAGTCTCTACAGTAAATCATGTGGAGTCTCTACAGTAAATCATGGAGTCGCTGCAGTAAATCATGGAGTCTCTACAGTAAATCATGGAGTCTCTGCAGTAAATCATGTGGAGTCTCTACAGTAAATCATGAGGAGTCTCTACAGTAAATCATGGAGTCGCTGCAGTAAATCATGGAGTCGCTGCAGAAAATCATGTGGAGTCGCTGCAGTAAATCGTGGAGTCGCTACAGTAAATCGTGGAGTCGCTACAGTAAATCGTGGAGTCGCTACAGTAAATCGTGGAGTCTCTACAGTAAATCATGTGGACTCGCTGCAGTAAATCATGGAGTCGCTGCAGTAAATCATGGAGTCACTGCAGAAAATCATGTGGAGTCGCTGCAGTAAATCGTGGAGTCGCTACAGTAAATCATGGGAGTCACTACAGTAAATCGTGGAGTCGCTACAGTAAATCGTGGAGT
Source organism: Paracanthobrama guichenoti (assembly GCA_018749465.1). Lineage (NCBI taxonomy): Eukaryota > Metazoa > Chordata > Actinopteri > Cypriniformes > Gobionidae > Paracanthobrama > Paracanthobrama guichenoti. Next base: position 2,637,669 of record JAGHMJ010000032.1, on the reverse strand, counting down.
CGCTGCAGTAAATCATGTGGAGTCTCTACAGTAAATCATGTGGAGTCTCTACAGTAAATCATGTGGAGTCGCTGCAGTAAATCATGTGGAGTCTCTACAGTAAATCATGGAGTCTCTACAGTAAATCATGTGGAGTCGCTACAGTAAATCATGTGGAGTCTCTACAGTAAATCATGTGGAGTCGCTACAGTAAATCATGGAGTCGCTGCAGTAAATCATGGAGTCTCTACAGTAAATCATGTGGAGTCGCTGCAGTAAATCATGGAGTCGCTGCAGTAAATCATGTGGAGTCGCTACAGTAAATCATGGAGTCGCTACAGTAAATCATGGAGTCGCTACAGTAAATCATGGAGTCTCTACAGTAAATCTTGGAGTCGCTACAGTAAATAATGTGGAGTCTACAGTAAATCATGGAGTCTCTACAGTAAATAATGTGGAGTCTACAGTAAATCATGGAGTCTCTACAGTAAATCATGGAGTCTCTACAGTAAATCATGTGGAGTCGCTGCAGTAAATCATGGAGTCGCTGCAGTAAATCATGGAGTCTCTACAGTAAATCATGTGGAGTCTCTACAGTAAATCATGTGGAGTCGCTGCAGTAAATCATGGAGTCTCTACAGTAAATCATGGAGTCGCTACAGTAAATCATGTGGAGTCGCTACAGTAAATCATGGAGTCGCTGCAGTAAATCATGGAGTCGCTGCAGTAAATCATGGAGTCTCTGCAGTAAATCATGGAGTCTCTGCAGTAAATCATGTGGAGTCTCTACAGTAAATCATGAGGAGTCTCTACAGTAAATCATGGAGTCTCTGCAGTAAATCATGGAGTCGCTGCAGTAAATCATGGAGTCTCTACAGTAAATCATGGAGTCGCTGCAGTAAATCATGGAGTCTCTACAGTAAATCATGGAGTCGCTGCAGTAAATCATGGAGTCTCTACAGTAAATCATGGAGTCGCTGCAGTAAATCATGGAGTCGCTGCAGTAAATCATGGAGTCTCTACAGTAAATCATGGAGTCGCTGCAGTAAATCATGGAGTCTCTACAGTAAATCATGGAGTCTCTGCAGTAAATCATGTGGAGTCTCTACAGTAAATCATGAGGAGTCTCTACAGTAAATCATGGAGTCGCTGCAGTAAATCATGGAGTCGCTGCAGAAAATCATGTGGAGTCGCTGCAGTAAATCGTGGAGTCGCTACAGTAAATCGTGGAGTCGCTACAGTAAATCGTGGAGTCGCTACAGTAAATCGTGGAGTCTCTACAGTAAATCATGTGGACTCGCTGCAGTAAATCATGGAGTCGCTGCAGTAAATCATGTGGAGTCTCTACAGTAAATCATGTGGAGTCGCTACAGTAAATCATGGAGTCTCTACAGTAAATCATGTGGAGTCTCTACAGTAAATCATGGAGTCTCTACAGTAAATCATGGAGTCGCTGCAGTAAATCATGGAGTCTCTACAGTAAATCATGGAGTCTCTACAGTAAATCATGGAGTCGCTGCAGTAAATCATGGAGTCTCTACAGTAAATCATGGAGTCTCTGCAGTAAATCATGTGGAGTCTCTACAGTAAATCATGAGGAGTCTCTACAGTAAATCATGGAGTCGCTGCAGTAAATCATGGAGTCGCTGCAGAAAATCATGTGGAGTCGCTGCAGTAAATCGTGGAGTCGCTACAGTAAATCGTGGAGTCGCTACAGTAAATCATGTGGAGTCGCTACAGTAAATCATGTGGAGTCGCTACAGTAAATCGTGGAGTCTCTACAGTAAATCATGTGGAGTCGCTGCAGTAAATCATGGAGTCGCTGCAGTAAATCATGGAGTCACTGCAGAAAATCATGTGGAGTCGCTGCAGTAAATCGTGGAGTCGCTACAGTAAATCGTGGAGTCGCTACAGTAAATCGTGGAGTCGCTACAGTAAATCGTGGAGTCGCTGCAGTAAATCATGTGGAGTCTCTACAGTAAATCATGGAGTCTCTACAGTAAATCATGTGGAGTCGCTGCAGTAAATCATGTGGAGTCTCTACAGTAAATCATGAGGAGTCTCTACAGTAAATCATGTGGAGTCGCTACAGTAAATCATGTGGAGTCTCTACAGTAAATCATGTGGAGTCGCTACAGTAAATCATGTGGAGTCGCTGCAGTAAATCATGGAGTCTCTACAGTAAATCATGTGGAGTCGCTGCAGTAAATCATGTGGAGTCGCTGCAGTAAATCATGTGGAGTCGCTACAGTAAATCATGGAGTCGCTACAGTAAATCATGGAGTCGCTACAGTAAATCATGCGGAGTCGCTACAGTAAATCATGGAGTCTCTACAGTAAATCATGTGGAGTCGCTGCAGTAAATCATGTGGAGTCTCTACAGTAAATCATGGAGTCTCTACAGTAAATCATGTGGAGTCTACAGTAAATCATGGAGTCTCTACAGTAAATCATGGAGTCTCTACAGTAAATCATGTGGAGTCGCTACAGTAAATCATGGAGTCGCTGCAGTAAATCATGGAGTCTCTACAGTAAATCACGTGGAGTCTCTACAGTAAATCATGTGGAGTCGCTACAGTAAATCATGTGGAGTCTCTACAGTAAATCATGTGGAGTCGCTGCAGTAAATCATGGAGTCGCTGCAGTAAATCATGGAGTCGCTACAGTAAATCATGGAGTCTCTACAGTAAATCACGTGGAGTCGCTACAGTAAATCATGGAGTCTCTACAGTAAATCATGGAGTCTCTACAGTAAATCATGGAGTCTCTGCAGTAAATCATGGAGTCGCTGCAGTAAATCATGGAGTCTCTACAGTAAATCATGTGGAGTCGCTACAGTAAATCATGGAGTCGCTGCAGTAAATCATGTGGAGTCGCTGCAGTAAATCATGGAGTCTCTACAGTAAATCATGGAGTCGCTACAGTAAATCATGTGGAGTCGCTACAGTAAATCATGGAGTCTCTACAGTAAATCATGTGGAGTCTCTACAGTAAATCACGTGGAGTCGCTACAGTAAATCGTGGAGTCTCTACAGTAAATCATGTGGAGTCGCTGCAGTAAATCATGGAGTCGCTGCAGTAAATCATGGAGTCGCTACAGTAAATCATGGAGTCGCTGCAGTAAATCATGGAGTCTCTACAGTAAATCGTGGAGTCGCTACAGTAAATCATGTGGAGTCTCTACAGTAAATCATGGAGTCGCTACAGTAAATCATGGAGTCTCTACAGTAAATCATGTGGAGTCTCTACAGTAAATCATGTGGAGTCTCTACAGTAAATCATGGAGTCTCTACAGTAAATCATGTGGAGTCTCTACAGTAAATCATGGAGTCTCTACAGTAAATCATGGAGTCGCTACAGTAAATCATGGAGTCGCTGCAGTAAATCATGGAGTCTCTACAGTAAATCATGGAGTCTCTGCAGTAAATCATGTGGAGTCGCTACAGTAAATCATGGAGTCTCTACAGTAAATCATGTGTAGTCTCTACAGTAAATCATGTGGAGTCTCTACAGTAAATCATGTGGAGTCTCTACAGTAAATCATGGAGTCTCTACAGTAAATCATGGAGTCGCTACAGTAAATCATGGAGTCGCTGCAGTAAATCATGGAGTCGCTGCAGTAAATCATGGAGTCTCTGCAGTAAATCATGTGGAGTCTCTGCAGTAAATCATGAGGAGTCTCTACAGTAAATCATGGAGTCGCTGCAGTAAATCATGGAGTCTCTACAGTAAATCATGTGGAGTCTCTACAGTAAATCATGGAGTCTCTACAGTAAATCATGGAGTCGCTACATGGAGTCTCTACAGTAAATCATGGAGTCTCTACAGTAAATCATATGGAGTCTCTACAGTAAATCATGGGAGTCTCTACAGTAAATCATGTGGAGTCTCTACAGTAAATCATGTGAGTCGCTACAGTAAATCATGGAGTCTCTACAGTAAATCATGTGGAGTCTCTACAGTAAATCATGGAGTTTCTACAGTAAATCATGTGGAGTCTCTACAGTAAATCATGTGAGTCTCTACAGTAAATCATGGAGTCTCTACAGTAAATCATGTGGAGTCTCTACAGTAAATCATGTGGAGTCTCTACAGTAAATCATGGAGTCTCTACAGTAAATCATGGAGTCTCTACAGTAAATCATGGAGTCGCTACAGTAAATCATGGAGTCGCTACAGTAAATCATGGAGTCTCTACAGTAAATCATGGAGTCGCTACAGTAAATAATGTGGAGTCTACAGTAAATCATGGAGTCTCTACAGTAAATAATGTGGAGTCTACAGTAAATCATGGAGTCTCTACAGTAAATCACGTGGAGTCTCTACAGTAAATCACGTGGAGTCGCTACAGTAAATCATGGAGTCGCTACATGGAGTCTCTACAGTAAATCATGGAGTCTCTACAGTAAATCATGTGGAGTCTCTACAGTAAATCATGTGGAGTCGCTACAGTAAATCATGGAGTCTCTACAGTAAATCATGTGGAGTCTCTACAGTAAATCATGTGGAGTCTCTGCAGTAAATCATGGAGTCGCTGCAGTAAATCATGGAGTCTCTACAGTAAATCATGTGGAGTCTCTACAGTAAATCATGTGGAGTCTCTACAGTAAATCATGGAGTCTCTACAGTAAATCATGTGGAGTCTCTACAGTAAATCATGTGGAGTCGCTACAGTAAATCATGGAGTCTCTACAGTAAATCATGTGGAGTCTCTACAGTAAATCATGGAGTTTCTACAGTAAATCATGTGGAGTCTCTACAGTAAATCATGTGGAGTCTCTACAGTAAATCATGGAGTCTCTACAGTAAATCATGTGGAGTCTCTACAGTAAATCATGTGGAGTCTCTACAGTAAATCATGGAGTCTCTACAGTAAATCATGAGGAGTCTCTACAGTAAATCATGGAGTCGCTACAGTAAATCATGGAGTCGCTACAGTAAATCATGGAGTCTCTACAGTAAATCATGGAGTCGCTACAGTAAATAATGTGGAGTCTACAGTAAATCATGGAGTCTCTACAGTAAATAATGTGGAGTCTACAGTAAATCATGGAGTCGCTGCAGTAAATCATGGAGTCTCTACAGTAAATCATGGAGTCTCTACAGTAAATCATGGAGTCGCTGCAGTAAATCATGGAGTCTCTACAGTAAATCATGGAGTCTCTACAGTAAATCATGGAGTCTCTACAGTAAATCATGTGGAGTCTACAGTAAATCATGGAGTCTCTACAGTAAATCATGGAGTCGCTGCAGTAAATCATGTAAATCATGGAGTCTCTACAGTAAATCATGGAGTCGCTGCAGTAAATCATGGAGTCGCTGCAGTAAATCATGCGGAGTCTCTACAGTAAATCATGGAGTCTCTGCAGTAAATCATGGAGTCGCTACAGTAAATCATGGAGTCTCTGCAGTAAATCATGGAGTCTCTGCAGTAAATCATGGGAGTCTCTGCAGTAAATCATGGGAGTCTCTACAGTAAATCATGGAGTCTCTACAGTAAATCATGTGGAGTCTCTACAGTAAATCATGGAGTCTCTGGAGTAAATCATGGAGTCACTGCAGTAAATCATGTGGAGTCGCTACAGTAAATCATGGAGTCTCTACAGTAAATCATGGAGTCTCTACAGTAAATCATGTGGAGTCTCTACAGTAAATCATGAGAGTCTCTACAGTAAATCATGGAGTCTCTACAGTAAATCATGAGGAGTCTCTACAGTAAATCATGGAGTCGCTACAGTAAATCATGGAGTCTCTACAGTAAATCATGGAGTCTCTACAGTAAATCATGTGGAGTCTCTACAGTAAATCATGGAGTCTCTACAGTAAATCATGTGAGTCTCTACAGTAAATCATGTGGAGTCTCTACAGTAAATCATGTGGAGTCTCTACAGTAAATCATGGAGTCTCTACAGTAAATCATGTGGAGTCTCTACAGTAAATCATGTGGAGTCTCTACAGTAAATCATGGAGTCTCTACAGTAAATCTTGGAGTCGCTGCAGTAAATCATGGAGTCTCTACAGTAAATCATGTGGAGTCTCTACAGTAAATCATGGAGTCTCTACAGTAAATCATGGAGTCTCTACAGTAAATCATGTGGAGTCTCTACAGTAAATCATGAGGAGTCTCTACAGTAAATCATGGAGTCTCTACAGTAAATCATGGAGTCTCTACAGTAAATCATGGAGTCTCTACAGTAAATCATGGAGTCTCTACAGTAAATCATGTGGAGTCTCTACAGTAAATCATGAGGAGTCTCTACAGTAAATCATGGAGTCTCTACAGTAAATCATGAGGAGTCTCTACAGTAAATCATGGAGTCGCTACAGTAAATCATGGAGTCTCTACAGTAAATCATGGAGTCTCTACAGTAAATCATGTGGAGTCTCTACAGTAAATCATGGAGTCTCTACAGTAAATCATGTGGAGTCTCTACAGTAAATCATGTGGAGTCTCTACAGTAAATCATGTGGAGTCGCTACAGTAAATCATGGAGTCTCTACAGTAAATCATGTGGAGTCTCTACAGTAAATCATGTGAGTCTCTACAGTAAATCATGGAGTCTCTACAGTAAATCTTGGAGTCGCTGCAGTAAATCATGGAGTCTCTACAGTAAATCATGTGGAGTCTCTACAGTAAATCATGGAGTCTCTACAGTAAATCATGTGGAGTCTCTACAGTAAATCATGGAGTCTCTACAGTAAATCATGGAGTCGCTGCAGTAAATCATGTAGTCGCTACAGTAAATCATGGAGTCTCTACAGTAAATCATGGAGTCGCTGCAGTAAATCATGGAGTCGCTACAGTAAATCATGGAGTCGCTACAGTAAATCATGAGGAGTCTCTACAGTAAATCATGGAGTCGCTGCAGTAAATCATGGAGTCGCTACAGTAAATCATGGAGTCGCTACAGTAAATCATGAGGAGTCTCTACAGTAAATCATGGAGTCGCTACAGTAAATCATGGAGTCGCTACAGTAAATCATGGAGTCTCTACAGTAAATCTTGGAGTCGCTACAGTAAATAATGTGGAGTCTACAGTAAATCATGGAGTCTCTGCAGTAAATCATGGAGTCTCTGCAGTAAATCATGTGGAGTCTCTACAGTAAATCATGGAGTCGCTGCAGTAAATCATGGAGTCTCTGCAGTAAATCATGGAGTCTCTACAGTAAATCATGGATTCTCTGCAGTAAATCATGGAGTCGCTACAGTAAATCATGGAGTCTCTGCAGTAAATCATGGAGTCTCTACAGTAAATCATGGATTCTCTGCAGTAAATCATGGAGTCGCTACAGTAAATCATGTGGAGTCTCTACAGTAAATCGTGGAGTCTCTACAGTAAATCATGGAGTCGCTGCAGTAAATCATGGAGTCTCTACAGTAAATCATGGAGTCACTGCAGTAAATCATGGAGTCGCTACAGTAAATCATGAGGAGTCTCTACAGTAAATC
>JAGHMJ010000032.1:2615240-2625240 GCA_018749465.1 Paracanthobrama guichenoti | reverse complement strand
ACTCAAACACACACACACTCAGTCACTCACTCACTCACTCACTCACACGTGCACACACACACACACACACCCTGTCACTCAGTCACTCACTCTCACACACACACTCACTCAAACACACACACACTCAGACACTCACTCACTCTCTCTCTCACATACACACACACACACACACATACTCTCACACACACACACTCAGTCAGTCACTCAGTCACTCACATGCGCACACACACACAAGATTCAAGAGTTTTATTTGTCACACACACAGTTATATACAGAATATACAACCAGTAGTGAAATATAAACAGGTCCGCTCCATGGACAGTGCAAATTCACAGTTAAAAACACAAGGAGGAAATTATAATAGAAATAGGATAAAAAAGTACTATATATATATATATATCTGTAGAATTATAAATAATCAAGTCAAGTAGAAGAAAAAAGTAAAAAAATAAGAATAAAGAAGTGGAATAAAATAAGTGAGGTAAACTGTGCAGTGAGTAAACTGTAGACTTATAAATATGTGGTTAACAAATGTATAAAGAGTATAATGTGCAAACAGGTTTATAACAGGTTGTTACACAGTAACAACGAGAACAGAAAGTGCAGTGCAATGTCAGTGTATCGATGGTCACGTGATGTTAAGTGACTGAGTTCAGGAGTCTGATGGCCTGGGGAAGAAGCTCCTCCTGAGTCTCTCAGTTTTGGCCATCAGGCTTCGGGAAGCGCTTACCAGATGGCAGCAGCGTGAAATGAGGGTTTGCAGGGTGATTAGAGTCCTTGATGATCTTAGTAGCTCTACCTTTGCAGCGTTTGGTGTAGACGTCCTGCAGAGACGGGAGAGCTGACCCTGAGATACGCCGGATAAGCGCACGACTCTTTGCAGGGCTTTGCGGTCATGACTGGTGCTGTTCCCATACCACGCTGTGATGCACTGAGTTAATACACTTTCTATCGCCCCTAAATAGAAAGTTTTCAGGATAGCTGGTGAAACCCTGAATTTCCTCAGCTGGCGCAGGTGGTACAGTCTTTGCCTGGCTTTTTTCACCTGTGTCTGAATGTGTACAGTCCAGGTCAGGTCCTCGGAGATGTTTACACCCAGGTACTTGAAGCTGCTCACTCTCTCCACTGGTGACCCGCTGATCATGAGGGGGGAGTATGTCCGTTGCTGTCTCTTCCTGAAGTCCACAATCATTTCTTTGGTCTTGCCAACATTCAGAGAGAGACAGTTGTCCTGGCACCATGATGTTAGATGCTCCACCTCGTCCAAGTACACACACACTCAGTCAGTCACTCACACACTCTCTCTATCACATATACACACACACACACACACACACACACACACACACACACATACTCTCTCACACACACACACACACACACACTCACTCACTCTCACTTGCACACACACACTCACTCACTCACTCACTCTCTCACACACACACACACACACACACACACACTCAGTCAGTCAGTCAGTCAGTCACTCACTCTCACATGCACACACTCACTCAAACACACACACACACACACACACACACACACACTCAGTCAGTCACTCACTCTCACACACACACACTCAGTCAGTCACTCACTCTCACACACACACACTCACACACACACACTAAGTCAGTCACTCACTCGCTCACACACACACACACACACTGTCACTCGCTCACTCACTCACTCACTCACTCACTCACTCACTCACTCACTCTCTTTCACACACACAAACTCACTCACTCTCACACGCATACACACACTCAATCAGTCACTCTCACTCACTCACTCACTCTCACACACACACACACTCTCACTCACTCTCACACGCACACTCACTCAAACACACACACACACTGTCAGTCACTCACTCACTCTCACACACACACACACTCTCACTCACTCTCACACGCACACTCACTCAAACACACACACACACTGTCAGTCACTCACTCACTCTCACACACACACACACACACTCTCACACACACACACACACACACACTCACTCTCTCACACACACTCAGTCAGTCAGTCACTCACTCTCACATGCACACACTCACTCAAACACACACACACACACTCAGTCAGTCACTCACTCACACACGCACACACTCACTCTCACACACACACACTAAGTCAGTCACTCACTCTCTCACACACACACTGTCACTCGCTCACTCACTCACTCACTCTCTTTCACACACACAAACTCACTCACACTCACTCTCACACGCATACACACACTCAATCAGTCACTCTCACTCACTCACTCACTCACTCACTCACTCACTCATTCTCACACATACACACACACTCTCACTCACTCACTCTCACACGCACACACTCACTCACACTCTCACTCAAACACACACACACACTCAAACACACACACTCAAGCACACTCTTAGCTCAATGATGAATCGCGTTCAATGATGACGCTTGCTCCAGGGATGGGGGGTGGTGGGTTAAACGACATTGCCGCTGGTGCCACTTCTCGTGGGTGTTGAGTCCGATCCTAGAGCCGCACACTCTTCTGCAGATGGAGCAAGGGAAACACTCACTCACTCTCTCTCACACACACACACACTCTCACACACACTCACTCAGTCACTTACACACACACTCACTCACACACACACTCAGTCAGTCACTCACTCACTCACTCACTCACTCACTCACACAAAAACACACACACACACACACACACTCACTCACTCTCTCACACACACACACACTCACTCAAACACACACACACTCAGTCAGTGTGACATGTTCCGACTGGGACATGTTCCGAGCGAGTTCAGCTGACGTCAGCGAGTTCACGGATGTGACGCTTTGCTTCATCAACACGCTTACAGAGCAAGCCACACAAACAATAACAATAACGTCCTTCTCAAATCAGAAACCGTGGGTGGACAATTCAATCCGCGCTGCAGTGAACACACGCACTGCCGCTTACAATGCCGGTCTCCTATCAGGGAATATGAATGAATACAGAATACAGTCTGAATACAGTTAAAGCCGCAAAGCTCCGTTATAAGGATCGAGTGGAGTCTCATTTCCAACTCAACGACTCCCGGCGCATGTGGCAGGGTCTGAGGTCCATCTGCTTTTTTGGATCTAAATCCTTTGCAGAGGTGAGCGCTGATCCATTACTTGTGAATGAGTTAAACTCTTTCTACGCTCGCTTTGATTGTAATCGCGGCAGCGCGACTCCGCCAAGTGGCGCGTCAGAGGGAATTACTCAGAGCAGCAACAACCACGTGATCTCTGTCTCAGAGGATGAAGTTCGGAGGGCACTCAAGCGTGTGGACGTCAGGAAAGCTGCTGGGCCGGATGGTATTTCAGGTCGTGTTCTGCGGTCCTGTGCTGATCAGCTCGCTGGGTTGTTTACATCTATCTTTAATGAGTCCCTCGCTACATCTGTGGTCCCCACCTCCTTCAAAAAATCCACCATCATCCCTGTCCCTAAGAACAGTAAACCCTCTTGCCTAAATGACTATCGACCAGTGGCTCTCACATCTATAGTCATGAAGGTCTTTGAGAGACTCATTAAAAACACCATTTGCTCCTTCATTCCTGACACTTTGGACCCTCTTCAGTTTGCCTATCGTCCCAATAGATCGACTAAAGATGCCATCTCTCATGTCCTCCACTCCTCCCTCACTCACATCGACAGCAAAAGTGGGAACTACGTAAGGCTGCTATTTATTGACTATAGCTCAGCCTTTAACGCCATAGTTCCCATTAAGCTAACCGCCAAACTCCTGGATCTCGGCCTGAATCCTTCTCTCTGCCACTGGATTGAGGACTTCCTCACTGGCAGGCCTCAGGTGGTGAGAGTAGGCCAGTTCACCTCCACCTCCATCACCCTGAGTGTGGGAGTTCCACAGGGCTGTGTCCTGAGTCCCCTGCTCTACTCTCTCTACACACATGACTGTTTGTCCACACACAGCTCCACCTCTATCATCAAATTTGCTGATGATACTGTTGTCCTGGGCCTCATTTCCAACAACAATGAGACGGCATACTTGGACGGGGTGGAGCATCTAACATCATGGTGCCAGGACAACTGTCTCTCTCTGAATGTTGGCAAGACCAAAGAAATGATTGTGGACTTCAGGAAGAGACAGCAATGGACATACTCCCCTCTCATGATCAGCGGGTCACCAGTAGAGAGAGTGAGCAGCTTCAAGTACCTGGGTGTAAACATCTCCGAGGACCTGACCTGGACTGCACACATTCAGACACAGGTGAAAAAAGCCAAGCAAAGACTGTACCACCTGCGCCAGCTGAGGAAATTCAGGGTTTCACCAGCTATGCTGAAAACTTTCTATTCAGGGGCGATAGAAAGTGTATTAACTCATCACAGCGTGGTATAGGAACAGCACCAGTCATGACTGCAAAGCCCTGCAAAGAGTCGTGCGCTTATCCGAGCGTATCTCAGGGTCAGCTCTCCCGTCTCTGCAGGACGTCTACACCAAACGCTGCAAAGGTAGAGCTACTAAGATCATCAAGGACTCTAATCACCCTGCAAATCACGTTGCCGCTGGTGCCACTTCTCGTGGGCAGCGAGTCCGATCCTAGAGCCGCACACTCTTCCGCAGATGGAGCAAGGGAAACCAGACCCCAGGGGGGTAGCACTGGTGTCTCTTGATGCATCTATCAGATCGTCGATCTTGGTTGTTTTGATGTATTTTAGATGCAGTGGCACAGATGTAGTGGCACAGATGACCTGCCAAGCAGATCTGTCAAGTGCCAGAGATTCAAGCTGCGTGAGGGGAATGTTCACTCTCTTTAGAAGGTCCCTGGTGTAGTCCTTTAAGCTCCGCTTTTGCCCTCCAGCGGAGTGCTTTGCGCCCATCAGTTGACTGTAGAGGACTTGACGGGGCAGGCGGTGTTCAGGCATGCATATAGTGTGCCCAATCCAACGCAGATGTTTTTTGGCCACAGCTGCTTCCATGCAGATTGCTTCCATGCAATTTGATCTTCCTAGGACAAATTGAGGATCTTCTGTAGGCAGCAGATATGGAAGGCCTCTAGGTTGGTGAAGTGCTGGCGGTATGGCGACCTTGGTACTGACCTTCAGGTTACGGTTTTCAAAAACCCTGCTGCATAGGCGTCCAAAAGATGATGTCCGGGCTGTGGGCTACGACGGCACAGTCATCAGCATACTGAAGCTCACAGATGTTAAAGAGCACAGAGCCAACGGTGTTTCACCCCAACCTTTACCTTGAAAGATTCTGACTGGAGTTCTCCCATGAGCACTCTGGCTTGCATCCCGTCATGCAACTGCTGTAGGATGCTGAGAAACTTGGGTGGTACCCCAAGTTTAGAGAGATGTTTCCAGAGCAGCTCATGGTTCATGGTGTCAAATGCTTTGCTAAGGTCAATGAAGGCTACGTAAAGGTCTTTGTGCTGTTCTTGGCTCTTCTCCAGCAACTGCCTCAAGACAAAAATCATGTCTGTCATGGATCTGGACTTCCGGAAGCCACACTGCGTTTCTGGAAGCACAGCTTCCGAGATGTAATTCCCCTGCAAAGAGTCGTGCGCTTATCCGAACGTATCTCAGGGTCAGCTCTCCCGTCTCTGCAGGACGTCTACACCAAACGCTGCAAAGGTAGAGCTACTAAGATCATCAAGGACTCTAATCACCCTGCAAACCCTCATTTCACGCTGCTGCCATCTGGTAAGCGCTTCCGCCTGATGGCCAAAACTGAGAGACTCAGGAGGAGCTTCTTCCCCCAGGCCATCAGACTCCTGAACTCAGTCACTTAAACATCACGTGACTTCACTTCAGGATAAACATCGACATACTGATATTGCACTGGACTTTCTGTTCTCGTTGTTACTGTGTAACAACCTGTTATAAACCTGTTTGCACATTATACTTTGTACATTTCTGTTAACCACATATTTATAAGTCTACAGTTTACTCACTGCAAACTGAGCGGACCTGTTTACATTTCACTGCCGGTTGTATATTCTGTATATAACTGTGTATGTGACAAATAAAACTCTTGAATCTCTTGAATCTTGAATGTTCTTAGCCAATCTGCTGAGCATGATCTTGGCCAGAACTTTCCCTGCGATGAAGAGGAGAGATATCCCGCGGCTGTTTCCGCAGACTGCTCTATCTTCTTTTTGCTTGTAAATGGCCACAATGTTAGCATCCTTCCAGTCCTGTGGGAGGGTCCCATGTTCCCAGATGTTTTGGATCAGGAGGTGCAGACGGCGCGTGAGGATGTATCCTCCTTGTTTGACCCATTAGCTGATCGGACTGGAGCAATCGCCCGTTTCCTGCGGCCGTACAATGCTTTTAAGGCATCATAAAAGCCTTGAGTGTTGTTACAGTCTGCGAGGTTCTGGATTTCTTGTGCCTTTTGCACCCACCAGGTGTTCTCCATAGCCCGAAGGGCTCGCTGGGTTTCTCCTCTTGCAGCAGTGAAGGATGTTATAAGGGTGGGAGACCCAGGGCAGGACAGGAGAGCTTTGTGGGCTTTGTGCTTGGTTTTTAGGAGTGTATCTCAGCTTAGTTACAGTTGAACCAGTCCTGATGTTTCCTTGATTGGCCGAGCACCTCTGAGGCTGAATTATAAATAGCTTTGCGCAGAGCTGGCCACTTGGCTGATTCTTCCAGGATCTTGTTAAGGTTTTCAGCAAGGAACCATCGGAGGTTGTCTAACCATCTGAGGTTGTCAGCATTGTACAGTTGAGTTTCTTGTGTGAGGCTGTCTTCGGGCTGCAAGGTTGAATGCTCATGAGTAGATTGGATCTGACCATGAGGTGGTCAGTCCAGCACTCAGCTCTTCTCATAACACGGGTGATGAGGACATCTTGTCTGTCTTTTTGATGGACAATCACATAGTCAAGGAGATGCCAATGTTTTGAGCGTGGGTGCTGCCAGGTGGTCTTGAACTTGTTCTTCATCTGGAAGATGGTGTTAGTAATGACCAGCTGGTGCTTTGCACGGAGGGAGAGGAGTCTGAGCCCGTTGTGGTTCATTTTCCCCACACCATGCTGGCTGATGACTTTACTCTAAACCAGGTGCTCCGTACCCACTCTAGCATTGAAGTCTCCCATTAGTATGATCCTGTCTGTAGCCATGGGTTTCTGTAGATGGCATCAAGAGCTCTATAGAAATCCTCTTTGATGTTATGCTCGGCATCAAGAGTTGGAGCGTATGCCGATAGGGGAATCCGGAATGCGCTGCAGCAGTTTAGACTTCACAGCAAAGCCAACTCCATGGTTGCGACGAGTGCCTTCAGGGACAAAGAAGCTTGCGCATAGGTGAGGATTAAGGTGAGCGTGTGGGTGCGCAGACCTCACTCCCACCATCTTTACACCTACCAGATTGATCTCCAGTGGCATGAAGGAACCCATGACGACCTTCGTCTGGCAGGAAGTTGCAGGGGGCTGTCAGTGGTCCGATCAGCTGGACTGTGCCTGCCCCCAAGTGCAGGTTTGTCTTCGGGGTTTGCTCCCATAGCCACTGTACCCTCCCGAGTTAACTTACGTGGCTGTCTCACACACACACACACACACATACACTCTCTCTCTCACACACACACACACACACACACACACGCACACACACACACACACTCACTCAAACTCACTCACACAAGCACACACACATATACACACACAAACACACACACATTCACTCACACAAACACACACACATTCACTCACACAAACACACACACATTCACACACACAAACACACACACACACACACACACACACACAAACACACACACAAACACACACACACACACATCTATCTACAGTGCATCCGGAAAGTATTCACAGCGCTTCACAGCGCCCACATTTTGTTATGTTACAGCCTTATTCCAAAATGGATTAAATTCATTATTTCCCCCAAATTCTACAAACAATACCCCATAATGACAACATGAAAGTTTGTTTGAAATCTTTGCAATTTTATTATAAATAAAAAACGAAAATAATCACATGTCCATAAGTATTCCCAGCCTTTGCTCAATGCTCTGTTGAAGCACCTTTGGCACCGATCACAGGTCTTTTTGAGTTTGATGCTACAAGCTTGGCACACCTGTTTTTGGTCAATTTTTGGGGCTGCTCAAAGACGTTCACACAGTTGTCCCGTAGCCACTCCTTTGCTATCTTGGCTGTGTGCTTAGAGTCATTGTCCTGTTTGAAGATGAACCTTTGCCCCAGTCTGAGGTCCAGAGCGCTCTGGAGCAGGTTCATCAAAGATTTCTCTGTACATTGCTGCATTCATCTTTCCCTCAATCCTGACTAGTCTCCCAGTTCCTGCCACTGAAACACATCCCCACAGCATGATGCTGCCACCACCATGCTTCACTGTAGGGATGGGATTGGCCAGGGAATGAGCGGTGCCTGGTTGGGCTGTCATGTGCCTTTCCCTGAGGAGTGGCTTCCGTCTGGCCACTCTCCCACACAGGCCTGATTGGTGGAGAGCTGCAGAGATGGCTGTTCTTCTGGAAGGTTCTCCTCTCTCCACAGAGAAACGCTGGAGCTCTGTCAGAGTGGCCATCTGGCTCTCGGTCACCTCCCTGACTAAGGCCCTTCTCCCCCGATCACTCAGTTTGGCCGGGCGGCAGCTCTAGGAAGAGTCCTGGTGGTCCCAAACTTCTTCCATGTACAGATGATGGAGGCCACTGTGCTCATTGGGACCTTCAATGCTGCAGAAATGTTTCTGTACCCTTCCCCAGATCTGTGCCTCCATACAATCCTGTCTCGGAGTCTACAGACAATCCCTTGGACTTCATGGCTTGGTTTGTGCTCTGACATGCACTGTTACCTGTGGGACCTTATATAGACAGGTGTGTGCCTTTCCAAATCATGTCCAATCAGCTGAATTGACCACAGGTGGACTCCAGTCGAGCTGTAGAAACATCTCAAGGATGATCAGTGGAAACAAGAGCACCTGAGCTCAGTGCTGAGTGTCATGGCAACGGCTGGGAATACTTATGGACATGTGAGGAAAATAATGAATTTAATCAATTTTGGAATAAGGCTGTAACATAACAAAATGTGGAAAAAGTGAAGCGCTGTCAATACTTTCCGGATGCACTGTAAATGACGGAACAAAACGTGTATTATGTCAAAATAAAAGCCTAACCTGCCGTTCTCTCTCTGATGTTAATGCTTAAAAACAGAAATATCACTGCTCTTCTCTAACACACTTAAATTACATATTTTTTGTAGTCACATTTTTAAGTCGTTATGTCCCAGATGAGCAGTCCAGACTCTGAGCAGAAGTAGCAGGTCATGCGTGTTTCTCACATACACTGTGTGTCGGCTCCGGTCCTCTAGTGAGCGCGCTCAGTCTCAGCCTCCGTCTCTGTGAGGAGCGTCTGGAGGTTTGCTCATGTTCAGCATGTGCAGAAAACCTGCAGATCTCCAGACATTTGTTCTCCAGCAGTGTCAGCAGGACGAGCGCCAAACAGTGACAGAGACTGCTCACACACACACACACACACACACACACACAGGGCTTTCGGTGATCTGTCCGGTCAGATGAGTTCTGCGCTGCTGCGGGACAGAAGTTGCTCTGGTTCAGGTTCCGACCGTCTGCGCGAACACGAGATGATCTTCACGTGAGTCTGATCTTCATATCGTTAATAACATTCAGGGTTATCTGCTCTTTAATGTTCTCAAAACTACAGCACAAAACATTATTCACTTAATTCTGAAGTGTTTCAGTTGGAAATCTAAAGTTTAAATGTTGCTACTTGTTTCAGAGAACATTCAAAAGTAACGTTCACATGTTTGAAGAATGATACAGTTTATCATCATTACTCCAGTCTTCAGTGTCACATGATCCTTCACTAATCATTCTCATATGAGGATCTGATGCTCACACACATTTATGATTATTATCAGTGTTGAACACAGTTCATATTTCTGTGCAAATTTGATTTAATGAATATTAATTTCTTTTAAAAAATTCTTGGTGACCCCAAAATTTTGAACGGCTGTGTGTATT
>JAGHMJ010000032.1:2607740-2612740 GCA_018749465.1 Paracanthobrama guichenoti | reverse complement strand
GAGTGTTTCTGATTTCTGCTCATCAGCTCTGAGCTGAGAGTGTGTGTAATATTGGTCAAATCTGTGGTCAGTTGTGCTTAAACTAGTTGTTACTCGTCTCTCGTCTCTTGTTTCTTTAAGGCTAGTCGTAACGTTCAGAACTTTGAGTCGAATCAGTTTTATGTTCACAGGGATCAACAGGACCATTGATGCAAATTCATCAATTATGAAACAGTTGCAGAATAATGTTAGACTGGACTAAACGTAATAACTGTGTTTGCTGAAATTTGTGTTTTTATTGTTTCATGTTAATTTCTTTACTTTAGTTGAGTGTTGTATTCTCTTCACTAACTCTATTCTGCTTCAGATCTGTGTCCGGTCGCAAGCGGCTTAGACTAAAAACTGGTCGAGACGGGTCATGTGTCAGTTACAGAAAACGGTTGAAAAGTAAGACTTGAGCAACTACTATATGGTCAAACTAGTTTTAAAGATGTAGCTGGTCATTGTTTCATCACTTCTGTGTTTCTCTCATGTGGATCAAAGTGTCTTCTGAATGAAGTGCATGTAAACATTCTTCCTGGAACATAAATAGAACGTTTGTTCAATGTTATAATGTTCTCAAAATATTCTTTGAGCATCGTAACTTTGCAGATGTTGTTTCTGCTCAAACAGCGACACTACACACTCACTAAAGCTAAACACGTCAAATCATCATCAACCACACCTTTAAAGGGAACGTTAGCAAACGTCATCCGAGCGTATTGTTAGTTGGGAAACTGTCTGCAATGAACTCTTTAAAAGTGATAATTCTGTCATTATTTACTGCAAAAAAGATGTTTTGGGAACATCTCAGTGTTTTTTATGCACACAGTGAAAGTCAGTGGGGTCCAATGTTCTTCATAATGTATTCCACAGATGAAAGAAACTCAACAGGTTTGAATGAGTTGAGTGAGTAAATGATGGCAGAAAGATGATTTTATAGTGCACTGTCCATTTAAGATGCAGTGAAATGGGGCGGGTCATGATCGCATCATCATGTAAACAGACTCGTGTTTGACTGCAGATGATTCGCACAGGCGCTCGGCTGGGAATCTCATCAGATCTGTGTTTTTCTCTCCATTTCCCTTCATGTTTCCTTCAGCTTGATTTGTGATTGTATCTGAGAGTCAGAACAGAGACACTCATGATCAGACGCGCCGAAGTCAAACACACCAACAGGCTGATCTTTCCATTCCTGTTTATAATATCATCCTGGTTTATTTAGAGCATGTATTTCTGACTGAGATCAGACAGGTTTCCTGCACTCTCCCTGGTCTGTCAGTCAAGCAGATAGCCCCGCCCCTCTCTCCCATCATTGGCCGAGGGTTCAGACGGTGTCAGCTCAGAAACAGAGCGGTGTGTTGATGTAGCGCTGAGGTTAATGTGTTAACGACGGGACGGGCGTCTTCTCCATTAGAGGCCTCATGAATGCAGACGGATGGGCTCTTTCCTCTTTTCCATTCCCAGCCCCTGTTATCCCGTGCTGTCAGGAATGCAGGAAACGGTGGCAGGGCACTTCCTGTGTGTGTGTGTGTGTGTGTGTGTGTGTGTGTGTGTGCAGCATGAATGAACCCAAACGCTCATTGAGCTTCACATAAACTCCTGCAGGACTGAACTCTGCTTTTATTCTTAAAAACAATCCCTTCACTCTCTTTCTGCCTTTTAAAAGACTCAAACTCTCTGTTCATCAGCTTTATTCCTCCAGCGCTTCTTACAGTACAGATGATTCAGAGCCGCTTCACTGTCATAATCAGGAGAATAACCGTGTTAAGATAAAACAGGGCTTAATATCTTCAGTTCTTCTCCAGTAAATCTTGATCAGTCTTGATTTTAAGGATGTTTAAGTATTTGTGCTGGAAAACAAGACAGAAACCCTGAGGAAGAGCATCATGTCTGCAGTGTGGGATCGTTTTCAGCTCACTTCAGTGTTGATTCAGTTCAGTGTTGATTCAATTCAGTTCAATATTGATTCATTTCAGTATTGATTCAGTTCAATTCAGTGTCGATTCAATTCAGTTCAGTGTTGATTTAATTTAGTTCAGTGTTGATTCAATACAGTATGGATTCATTTCAGTGTTGATTCAGTTTAATGCTGATTCCATTCAGTTCAGGTTGGATTCAATTCAGTTCAGTGTTGATTCAATTCAGTTCAACGTTGATTCAATTCCGTTCAGTGTTGATTCAATTAATTTCAGTGTGGATTCAATTCAATGTTGATTCGACTCAGTTCAGTGTTGATTCAGTTAAATGTTGATTCAAATCAGTTCAGTGTGGATTCATTTCATTGTTGATTCAGTTCAATTCAGTGTTGATTCAATTCAGTTCAGTGTGGATTCAATTTCAGTGTTGATTCAATTCTGTTCAGTGTTGATTCAATTTATTTCAGTGTTGATTCAATTCAGTTCAGTGTTGATTCAGTTCAATGCTGATTCCATTCAGTTCAGGTTGGATTCAATTCAGTTCAGTGTGGATTCAATTCAATGTTGATTCAATTCAGTTCAATGTTGATTCAATTCCGTTCAGTGTTGATTCAATTCAGTTCACTGTGGATTCAATTCAATATTGATTCAACTCAGTTTAGTGTTGATTCAGTTCAATGTTGATTCAAATCAGTTCAGTGTGGATTAATTTCAGTGTTGATTCAGTTAAATTCAGTGTTGATTCAATTCAGTTCAGTGTGGATTCAATTTAGTGGCGATTCAATTCAGTTCAATGTTGATCCAATTCAGTTCAGTGTTGATTCAATTCCATTCAGTGTTGATTCAATTCAGTATGGATTCATTTCATTGTTGATTCAATTCAGTTCAGTGTTGATTCAATTCAATGCTGATTACATTTAGTTCAGGTTGGATTCAGTTCAGTGTGGATTCAATTCAATGTTGATTCAATTCCGTTCAGTGTTGATTCAATTAAGTTCAGTTTGGATTCAATTCAGTGTTGATTCAGTTAAGTTCAGTGTTGATTCAGTTCAGTGTTGATTCAGTTCAGTGTTGATTCAATTCAGTTCAGTGTTGATTCAGTTCAATTCAGTGTTGATTCAACTCAGTTGTGTTGATTCAATTCTGTTCAGTATTGATTCAATAATATCACTGAATATTAATGTGTTTTATCACTGGTTTTCTTTGGCAGAGGTGTGCAGACTGTCAATCACTGCAGTGCTTCTCTCTGACTGGCTGAGAGCCTGTGATGAGTGGCTCTCGCTGTCTGTGATTGGTCTGTTTCATATGGTCGTGTTTGATGCAGTGCTGGTGAATATGAGTTTCCACACACGACAGCTGTATTAATGCTGATGTTTTCCACAGACTGATGAAGGTGAGGAGGTGTTCCTCTGAGGTGTGAAGGCCAGTAATGGCTTCTCAGTGCCGTTATCAGCGCCTGCACATTCATCTGGTTTCCCACATCATTTCCTTTTCCTCCTGCTGATCCCAGAGGAGCGGCCCACAGTAACACAGGGAGTTTCTCTTATCCAGTAAAACTCTCTCTCTGTGACGGCACAAACGTGCTTCAGCTCCAGCTTCAGTCTTTCTGCGCTCAGATCTGACCTGATTTATCAACTAAACGCAACCCTAACTTTGATATTGTTAGTAATATTTCATCTGGACTGAAGCAGCTTGACTTGATTATCATCATTTATTACAAAATCATATTAAATCGAATATCGAGTATCAAATATGATCATTAGCTTTTGAGGAAGGGTTATTAGTTCATCTGTCAATCATCTTTGCATTATATGTTTTAAAACTACATAAAACGAAGCATGTAAATATCACCTAAGACACATTATTGTCAGATATTGATATTCATATGCATATGTCAGTCTCTACTGTACTGTTCTAAAGACCACAAGCGTCAAATATGATACTCAACAAACACGTGAACATGGTTTTTTGTGTGTGTGTGTGTGTGTGTGTGTGTGTGTGTGTGTGTGTGTGTGTGTGTGTGTGTGTGTGTGTGTGTGTGTGTGTGTGTGTGTGTGTGTGTGTGTGTGTGTGTGTGTGTGTGTGTGTGTGTGTGTGTGTGTGTGTGTGTGTGTGTGTGTGTGTGTGTGTGTGTGTGTGTGTTATAAATATTATAATAGCTTTCCTGTAGCTCAAACAATAAGAGTGTGGTGCTGGCAACGCCAAGGTCATGGGTTCGATTCCCAGGGAAAGCAAGAACTGACAAAATGTAAAAATGTGTACCTTGAATGCAACGTAAGTCGCTTTGGATAAAAGCGTCTGCCAAATGCATAAATGTAAATATTATTGTGTCCTTCTAGTGTTTAATCAGAATGTCATAACTGAATCTTCCAGTGAAGATTCTCTGTCTCACACACACACACCAGACTTCTCTCTGTGCATTTAAATTCTACCCCTGCAAGCTTTAGAGCCAAGCCCCACCCAAAATGTACTTACTCTTTCAGTAATCCGTTACACTGATGTACGTCACATTGACTCAGTATGTGTGTGTGTGTGTCCTGCAGGAGGCGCTGTCGGTGGTGAGTGAGGATCAGTCTTTATTCGAGTGTTCGTTCGGAGCGGCTCATTCTAAAGCAGACATGACGGCCTCCGCCGGAGAGTACGGCCAGAGCAAGCTCAGTCCCAGAGTGCATCAGCAGGACTGGCTGGCTCCGCCCCTCGGCCGTGTCACCGTCAAGATGGAGTGCGGCGCGCAGGTGAACGGATCCAGGTGAGTCAGGTGACGTTCAGATGTTCTGAAGTGTGTTGACGTGTCCGGCTCCGCTGACAGACAGAAGTGGCTCTGGATGTGAACATGTGGCCGTGTGGCGGCTCGCCACCTTAGATCAGACTGATCTTCTGCCCAGTGATCAGAGTCATGTGCTCCTCACCAGATGGAAACAACCTGCAGTTTAATCCTTCGAATAATCAAAATGACTGTTTGAAGCGTTAGTGAACCGTTCTCAACCCTCATGTTGTGCTCCGGTCATCTTGACCTGGAGAGGACTGGAGGACACAAAATATCCCACAATTCCCCAAAATATT